>ML438461.1:75394-198892 GCA_005239525.1 Nicotiana knightiana | reverse complement strand
CCAAGAAAACGTGGCAGAAGGGCCACTACTTAAAAAATTACTCATCTTGATTTATGAGGAGGTGGCTATCAAAGAATTATTTAAACTATTAACAATGTTGTAACTTAAGTCAAAATCCTAAAAGACTACTACACTTTAATATAATCTGACATTGTCTTGTAAAAGCCTCAAAAAATCAATATAGTTTTGTCTTAAAGCCAAGAACTTGAGAATATATAAATCATTTCAATCAAAACTTCATTGCTCAATTACCAAATCAAGCTGCTTTCAATTTAGTCGGTACAATAACCAAATTATAGTTCAAGCAGACAATTCCATTTTCACACCCAAATGATTCTTCAAGAATCAGAAACATTTTCTTCATAAAATTTTAAACAAAGAAACGTTGGAATAAGTTTTATGTTTAAATCCATTATTCAGTTCAAGAATGTTCAAAGAAGAATAAATTCGTCCAATATTTCAACGAATTCAAGTGTAATTTCGTTCATATTTCGCAGAAACAGGTATGTTAAGGCTATCCCTTCTTTCTTTTGGCATGATCCATGCAATACAAACGAAACGTGCAAATGCACAAATTCCTTAAATGACTATATTCATAGAAGTATTAGAGATATCTATGTTCTTTAAATTCCATGTGTCATAATATTTTATCATCTGTTCATGGGTCTCAGAAAAAAATATGAAAGTTGAAAAGTGCTTACTCTATGACATTACTCAAAGGCAAAATGGTTTTATGGTGCTCCGAAAGATTTTATTAACGTTCTTTTCATGCATTGCATTCATGTGCATTGACCCATGATCAGATGGCATTATATACACGTATATATGTAAATATATGTATATGGGATATGAGAAAAGGTTACGGTGTTATATACGCACCACCACCTGATCAGCTGGTATATGATGATGATGTTGCCCACATTGTCTGAAATATGATTCAAACGACGTTATATACGCGTATATGTATATGTATATATATATATATATATATGATTCAAACGGTGTTATATACGTGTATTTATGTATGTATATGTATATGGGATATGGGAAAGGTTATGGCGTTATATAAGCACCATCACCTGATCAGCTGGTATACGATGATGATTATGCCCACAGTGGCTGATATGATATCTTATGATGGGATGCCCTCAGAGGCTAATGATGTTATGAAGCATATACCTATGCACGACATGACATTCATATGCATATGCATGATTCTAAAAGTGATCTATTATTTTCAGAGTTATCCAGACATACAGGTTGAGTCAATTACTCTATATTTCTTCCATGTCTCTTATGTATTTATTTATGTGCCTTACATACTTAGTACATTATTCGTATTGACGTCTATTTTGCCTGGGGATGGTGCCTTTCATGCCCGCAGGTCCTGATGGACAGGTCGAGAGCCCTCCAAGTAGGCTATCATCTCAGCGGAAGATGTTGGTGCGCTCCATTTGCTTCGGAGTTGCTCGTTTGGTTAGTATGATTTAGACACGTATTTTTCGGTAAGGCGGGACTCTATCCCGACCTTTATGATATTTATGTACTCTTAGAGGCTTGTAGACATATGTCGTGTATATAAAGGATTGTATGGCCTGGCCGACCTATGTTTTGAGTTTATAAAGGATTATGTTGGCCTGTTAGGCCCGTACATCATGTGTATGTAATGATGTAATAATAAAGATACGTTATGTTGGTACTCGGTTGGGTAAGGTACCGGGTGCCCTTTGCGGCCCATCGGTTTGGGTCATGACATGGGGTTGTTAAAGGTAAATAAAAGAGAATGCCACTGGAAAGACAATCAAAATATCAGCTCAGAAGCAACCCTACAGGTACAAAGGCACGTAGGTAAGCAACTAAAAATAATTATAGGCGAGGAAGCACATCAAAAATGATGTCGACTATACAATATAATAAGCTCACATCCTTGCAAGAATCACAGGGTCCTCCCTACGTACTACAATGAAAAACTAGCTGAGGAAGTAAGGAAGAAGGCGTCGTCCTATGCTCAGTGACCTAAAGAGGAAGTAATCTTATAACAACAGCCTCACAACCACATTGTATGTACTCTGTGAGAAAGTGGTACCCACCACAGCTAAGGAACGAGAAAAAAAAATAAAAGTAATATTCGAGACCATGTGAGTTGCACAAAAATTCCAGTATGCGTGGAAACCAAGATAAGCTAAGTATATATGCATCAGAGGGGAAGAAAGACCAGAAAAAAATAATAGCTTACGATTAACGGAAGCTCATAGGGAATAAAAGGGATTATGAACTTAAGACTTCAGAGTGATATCCGTGCACCATATATGTTGTCATTCATACACCCATAGAAGACTCTGGAATAAGTTAAAAGCAAAAAATTGAGTCCGGGTAATAAACAAAGGATCGAATTGTTAAATGATTGTATCACGGATATTCCAGAGTGTCCAAGAAAGGCTAAAGTAATAACTAACACCATGATCCGCATATTGGACGATAGCTTAAACCTAAAGGTTGATCAGAAGGAAGAAGAAAGTAAAGAGTTACATCAACGAAGTAAATCGGGAGTCTGATTATTTGACACAAAGAAATTATAGACCTCGTGATTGAGAATATTACAGGATCACTCTTAAATACAAGATATATAGTACATTAGGAATATTTATAAGTACTCAACGATAACGCCAGTTAGAAAAGTACCATCCTCATAAGAAGTCAGCATGAAGCTCTCACCGGATTATGTATGCACGAGAGTTGCAAGTATTACAATAGAGCTTCAAGTTGTCGATGTGAATTATACCTCTATGGAAGGGAGTTCATGAGTGAACAACGTACGAGATACTCAAGTGCAGTGGGTTGTGAATTAGTCCATACTTCATATAAAAGTCTAGAAGCGCTGGGATTCAATATCCAGGAATGGTAGCGGCATCGTTGGTGGCATAACTTCCAACCTATGGTTTCTAGGTATCAAGAAGTCTGAGAAAAAGAGTAAAGAATAGTTATAAACAATACGATGTCTCGCTTGATTTTCTATAATGACACAAGGAAATCAATGGTGAAAGCAAGTTGAAGGATGTTTACCAATAGTATAACTAGATATGTGTAGGTCGCAAGCTAAAGTAGTGTAAAGAGACAAGGTTTTAGGAAGACAGGAGTAAGGATAAGAAATAGAGAGTGAGAAGGTGATGAGGATAAGTCCTTAAGATTAAGCTCATGAAAACTAGAGAGATGATAGTTTCGCTAAGTGATAGAAAGCTCAGTATAGCCTGAATGAACTCAAAGGAGTCTAAGACTAATGGTATTTAAAAGAAATGGAATGTTTCCCTAGTAGTGAAATGAGGGTATACATAAATGAAGGATCGCATTTAGACCTTCGATTGAGTGATGATTTGAAGGGATTTCATGAATTGTACAGGATTAAAATTCCCATGTGAGTGAGTCACACTGAGATGCTATAAAGTATGGTTATTGAAGTACAGTATCGCCGCTAAGTGGATCAGGAAAATCACTTCAAATATTCCTCGATGCAACGTAAGCCCTAGTGGCAATGCTTTACATAAGATGTTTAAAGATATCAGTGGTAGATTATAGATCAACATTGAGGTAAATCAACAATGGATGGATAGAAGTTACGAAGTACGAAATGAGATATGGCAATATTTGTAAGTTAGACAAAGTACCGACCGAAGATCATCAATACACCTATAGATGACCAGAGGGACATCTTATCGAGTTCTTTATATGTTCCCAAAGTGAGGCCGAAAGATTTGCTAAAAGCTATAGGGAAGAGTCGCATAGGAGCACATGCAAGGTAAAAGTCCTATAGGCTGCATGGCATAAGGAAGCAAGAGTTACGAGATTGAAAGAATTTCGACCACAGACCGTGGTGTGAGAACGAGGCCTAACGTGGGGAATGCCCTGATCTTTGGATTTATTCAAAGAACAATTGTCTAAATGCAAAGGAGAATAGTAAAGTAATCGGAAAACATAATGCATCAGTCAACATTCGAGGACGAATGTTCAAAAGAGGGGAATGATGTTACACCCCATATTTTTATACGTGAAATTACGCCATAGGAAAATTGAAGAAAGCTCAAAAATGAAATGTTACATTCCGAATTTTCGTAAGAGTTTTGTCATAAGTTAATTGACATAAGTTTGGGAATGAGATTATTTTGAAATTATAAGCATTGTGCTATTCTAAACAAGTGATAAGTAAATTCGTGAAGGTGAGAGGGTAAGCGAATCGAAGAAATGAGTTTCGTCGAAGTTTCAAATTTTGGGATAAAATATGGTCCAAGCTATAATACAACATATTTATGGACTAGTACCTACAAGGTACCACATGACCATGATAGTAGGGTGTATAAGGTATGTTAAAAGTGGATAGTATTTTAATTAATTTGAGATAATTCTTAATTATTTGAGTAAGTGGTTAATGGGAGATTAAAAAGTTAATCAAGTGATTAGTGGATAATTAATTCAAATATTTGGATAAGTATTACATCTCCAAACCTGACAGTGCTTAAAAGCCAATTGATGACTCTTATACTCACTTTATAAGGTGTCACCTTTAAGGGTAAGTCACCACCTTAGCAGGGCCCACACCCATTAAGGTATAAGACCTATAAATTCACAAATAAAGATGGATTAAATTAATAGAGGTGGATAAGAATTCAGCAAGTAACGATCTCAATAAAAAAATATTTCATACGAAATTGTATTGTGTAATAACAACGGGATTTTGCGATTCTAAGGGAGTATGATGCAATTTTTCTCAAGAATATCATACGAATTTTCCCCTTCTTCGATCCGTCGTTATGTGTTGTCGCAAATGACATGTGTTAGATGAATTATCAAGAGAATCGGCTCAGTATGATAAGGCTATCCCTTTTTTTTGACATGTTCTATGCGACACGAACGACGAGAAAATGCATATATTTCATAAATGACTATATTCATAGAAGTATTAGAGATGTCTATGTTCTTGAACTCCCATATGTCTTATTATTCTATCGTCTGTTCATGGGTCTCAGAAAATACGGAAGTTGATAAAGTTTGTTTCATGATTTTAATCAGAGGTATAATGGTCTCATGACGTTCCGAGAGATTTTATTGATGTACTTCTCATGCATTGCATTCATTTACATTGACCCATTGCTAAATGGCGTTATATACGTGNAAAATGGGTATATATATTTAACTGTGGCCAGGGTGAGGTTAAAGAAAAAAGTGTTAAGAAAAAATTTCACTTCTTTAAAAAGCTAGAAAAAAGAGATGAACAGAGGATAAAAAAAGAAAAAAAAAAGATTATAGAGGGGGTAATAATTCTCAGTTCATAATTTTAGATAACCAACATAATAACATGTCTACATATTTTTGAGGGAGAATGCCCGGTAGGATTTTACAACATAAGACTTACCACAAAAGTTTGCCTTATTTACCGTCGGTAATTTTTACGAGAATTTTTCTACGTAAATCTAATTATTTTATTTATATCCTATATATATATATATATATATATATGGGATATGAAAAAAGGTTACGGCATTATATACGCACCACCACCTGATCAGCTGGTATACGTTGATGATATTTCTCACAGGTGCCGAGATGATATGATGGGATGCCCTCGGAGGCTTGATGATGTTATGTATACATATACCTATGCATGGTATGGCCTCATATGCATATGCACGATATTTTAAATATTTAATGATTCACAAAGCTATTCAAACTTACATGTCGAGTCTTTTACTCCATGTTTCTCTCATATCTATTATTTACTAATTTTCATTCCTTCCCTACTCGATACATTATTTGTACTCACGTCCCTTTTTCCTGGGGACGCTGTGTTTGATGCCCGTAGGTCACGATAGACAGGTCGAGAGTCCTCCAAGTAGGCTATCAGCTTAGCAGAAGATATTGGTGCGCTTCATTCGCTCCGGAGTTTCTTATTGGTCAGTATAATTAGGCATGTATTGATTGGTATGGCGGGGCTCAATCCTGACCATTATGATACTTATGTACTCTTAGAGACTTGTAGACACATGTCATATATACATATACTTGTATATCTTTATCGGCCTATGTTTTGAGGTTACAAATGATCATGTTGATCTTATAGGCCCGTATGTCACATGTGTAAATTTTTTTATCAGGTTGGGTCATCCTATATTGAGTACTCCCCCATGTTCATTCTCGTTGGCCCATGATGGACCGTTTGGCCCATTTTCCAATGAAAGTACGGTAAGAATTATATGTTATTTTTGTACTCGATTGAGTAAGATATCGGGTGCCCATTGCGGCCCATAGGTTTGGGTCGAGACATAAACAATAAATATTGGAGTATTGGAGAACCTGTGATCCCTCAAGTAATTGATCAAGTGCGATGTGGTTAGAAGCTGAAGAAGTATCTCCAACAGAGTCGCATGATATTACACCCGCTTTTGCACAAGTAAAAAAAACATACAACTCACTCTACCAGGTCATTTAGAATTTAGATTCTATACCTGGTATTTAAGGTATACTAGGATACTTATACTACACTACGTAATACACACTTGTATTATGGTATGCGAAACCGTTGAGATTCAAGGTAAGGTTTCAAAGTATCTCGACTTGAAGGTGTTAGGCATCTCTCACGATCCACAAAATATTGTTCCAGTGTACTCAATCATACAAATGAGGGATTAGGTAAAGAATAATTAAGTTGATATATATTAAAAATGTTAAAGTAGTTCAAAAAAAGAGTGATTGTATGGGAGTGTCACATGATAGAGTTTAAACACCTATGTAATGGTATACATACAAATATTGTGAATAAAGTAAATAAACTTATGTTTCCTTTTATGAGGATTTAATAAAATGTAAAAAATATTTGTAAATTAATAGGCTGGATTTTTAACAAATGAAATTGTATACGGCTAAAATCGAAGAGCCGGATTTTATGATCATTATGCCATTCCATAGCCCGTCTTGAGAGAGCTCTAAGCACAGGTCGATGTTAGACATGAGGAAGCATATCGAGGATTCTCCACGCTCGGCCTCGGGGCGGTGTAAATCGATGACCATCATGGAAAAGCAGGAAATTTCGAAAAGATACGTGGTTAAAGCTGACCAAGTCCGCAAGAATAGTACAAGTCCGTACCGTGACATTAAATAGTTTCACCAGCTGTATTTCTTTGTAATAATTATACATGTGCTATGTTGGGATTCCCCCTCTTATATAAAGGGGTCCCTTGTCATTGGTAAGATATATGGTATTCAATACAAGAACAAGAACATTCTCTACAATTGTTCCATTCATTTATTGCTTTCAATTTACTGTGTTCATTGGTTGTTCTTCACTTATTGCTCATTGTTGATCATAAAGAGGCCATCTTCAAGGCCCTCGATACTATTATATCTTCATCGACCGCCCTCTTTCAAGCACTCATCCTAGACCTCGAGGCCCTGTTTCGGCCAGCTCGAGACCATGTCTCTCAATAGCTCTGTCTGCATATCTCTAATTTCCTTTGTTATTATCACACTTTCTTTACTTATATTTAGCATATATTGCTTGACAACTAGTATTATAAATCATATATTTTTAGAACCACAAAATCAAATTTTATTGTAACTACCAATTTCACGGTAAACAGTTTGGCGCCCACCATGGGGCTAAAAATAATTGTGATTGTTTCAAGTGCTGGTTTTTTAAAAAAACTAGTTATTCTTTACACTTTTTCTTGTCAAAGAATCTTCAATCTCAGGTCAGAAAACGTATAACTCAGTGAATGCACATGAAAACAACGATGCTGAGGATCATGGAGAGAACGGTGAAACTGTTTAAGGCGCCGGTGTACCGCCAGAAAACCATGTGACGCACCAGTATGAATCCATGTTGATGCAGGCTCACGCAACGATCGACATGTAGAAGTAAGCTCTCATACAGACGGAAGTGTGCGCGAAGGAGACCAACATAAAGCATAGAGAGCCCCTGCTCAAAAGGAAAGAGAAGTTAGCCTTCATGTCATTTTTGAGATGTTGCAAGCATAACAATTGGCTATTGCTCAGCTACAAAGCCATCAAAAACTCCAAGCACAGCACCACGGAAATGGCTCCTCGAGTCGAACATGGACCAGAAAGGTCGAGCAATAACGGGTCAGCAACCAACCCCGCTATTATGAAGATGTTGGAGGAACTCACAAAGAGGATTGAATCAGGAAAAAAGAAGATAGAAGATAACGACAAAAAGATGGAGAGAAATAACTCGAGGGTCGATGAGATCCCGGGCGCACCCCTAATTCTGAAGGGTGTAGATTCAAAGAAGTTCGTGCAAAAGTCATTCGCATCAAGTGCGGCTCCGAAGCCCATCCCGAAGAAATTCAAAGATCCCGATCACCTGAATTACAACGGGTCCTCGGACCCCAATGAGCACATTACTGCTTACATTTGTTTTGTGAAAGGGAACGACTTAAAAGATGACGAGGTTGAATTCGTCTTATAGAAAAAATGTGGAGAAACGTTGCACAAAGGGGCCATGATGTGGTATCATAACCTGCCCCCGAACTCGATAGATTTGTTTTCCATGTTGACAGACTCTTTTCTGAAGACGCATGCTGGTTCCATCAAGGTCTCTACGAGGAAATCTGAATATCTTCAAAATCAAACAAAGGGAGAATGATATGTTAAGGGAGTTCGTATCCCGCTTCCAATTTGAACGAATGGAATCACCACCTGTCTCCGATGATTGGGCATTGCTTGGATGAACGAAGCTCGATAACTTCAAAGGAGCTGAAGAAAAACTTAATCATTTATCCCACCGTAGTTTGGGAGGATGTACACAATAGGTATCGGCCAAAGATCAGAGTCGAGGATGACAAGTTGGAAGTCCCTTCGGGCTCGGTGTATCCCAGCAGGCTCTTGGAAAATGAGTTGAGGCTTCGATAGAGAGAGCTGAGGCTAAGAAAAGAAAGCTATGAACCATATATAGAAAATCGGAGAAATATCCTGAGGCGCAACATACCTCGAAGTGATCGAAGGATGGATCAGGGCCAGAATCCTTGACGACTCATGAACAAAGCAGGGTTTCACAGGCACACAAGGCTGGTAGAGGCACCCCGGCTATCAGAATACAACTTCAACATTGATGTTTCAGACATCGTATCGGCGATAGGTAAAATCAAAGACACCAGGTGGCCAAGACCCGTAATATCAGATCATTCACAAAGGAACCCTAACATGATATGCAAATATCACGGCAGTCACGGTCATAGGACCGATGATGGAAGACAACTTCGATAAGAGTTAGCCCAACTACTTAGCAAAGGGAACCTTCGAGAGTTCCTCAACGACCGAGCTAATACCCAATTTCGGGAAAGACAGGCGAACAGGAAAAATGAAATGGAAGAACCATAGCACGTCATCCACATGATTATTGGAGGAGTCGACGTCCCTCGAGAACCCATTTTCAAGTGTACAAACCTATCCATCACCAGGGAAAAGCGAACTCGGAGCTACATACCTGAAGATGCTCTTTCATTCAGCGAAGAGAAAAGGGAAACCTTGTCTCAACCTCAAAATGACGCACTGGTAATTTCTTTTCTTTTGAATAAACTTCAAGTTAAACGTGCGCTCGTGGATCCAGGTAGCTCGGCCAACATAAGTAGGTCGAGGGTGCTAGAGCAACTCGGATTGCTCGGCCAGATCGTGCCCGCCTATCGAGTCCTCAACGGATTCAACATGGCGTGCGCGACAATTAAAAGGGAAATCATCCTCCCTGTCAATGTGGTCGGTACAATTCAAAATACCAAGTTTCAGTTCAACGAAGGTGACATGAGATACAATGCTTTGCTTGGAAGGCCGTGGATCCACAGTATGAGGGCGGTGCCATCAAATCTTCATCAAATGATGAAGGTTCCTACGAAAGATGGAGTAAAATAGTGTACAGAGAGCAGCACGCAGCAAAAGAAATGTGCGCGGTACACGATGTGGCACCAACATCGATACCTTCTACATCGGAGGCGCCAAATAAAAAGGAAATAGCCGAGTAGCAATCACAAACTACATTATCGGACGAACGAATAAAGGACTGTTCCGCGTCCTCTGACAAGTAACTGAAGCATATCGAGGCTTGAATGCCACCACAGTTAAGGTACAATCATCTCCCTCTTTCCTTCACATTTTACACTAACCTATATGCATGTGTTTGATTGAAAGGAATCGAAGCACCCTCCAGCTCGAACGCAAGCATGCGTTGTGCTCTTTTTCCCTCATATCAGATTTTATCCCAAATGGGTTTTACCGACGAGGTTTTTAACAAGGAAACATCCATATTCTACCTAAGGATAACTCATCAAGTATTCAAGGTTTCTCTTCAATTAACCTCAAATNGGGGCCCCCCCCCCCCCCCCCCCCCGGAGATCACCTCTTCGAAATTAAAATATTCCAAAGAGGGTCTCGACAAGAGAATGATGTATCGGACCAAACGGTCTAATGAACCGTGTCCACGTAGAATAATCGAACACTCAATGGAGAAAACCTGTATACTTGTACCAAGTAATCGAAGGAGAATCTCTTATCATCAAAACACTCCGCGCTTCAAAGAAGTTTGCTATTTTCACAAGAAACGGCCCCAAGGCCAGAAATTTCACAAACAATTGGGGATTGACGTCAAAAACTCGAAGCCATAAGACCTCAGGGCCGACAAATTTGAGCTCATAAGCCCTCAATCAGGAAATATTGCATCTGTAAGACCTCAATGAGGCCTGCTCAATTTTTTAAGCCCTCAATGAGGCAATGTCAAATCCGTAAGACCTTAATGAGGCATGTCCAAATCCATAAGACCTCCATGAGGCACCAATATAAGCGCACCATGAGGCAATATAAAAAATGTAAGACCTCCATGAGGCAACATCAAGTTTATAAGACCTCAATGAGGCAACATCAAAAAGTTTGCTATTTTCACAAGGAACGTCTCCGAAGACAAAAATTATCGATGTCCCGGGTAGTGCCATCGATAGTCACCCCATCGAGCCATAAAAAACTCAAAGCCATAAGACCTCGGGGACGAAAACTTCGAGTTCTAAGCTCTTAATAAGGAAATATCAAACATGTAAGACCTAAACCAAGGTATGTCCAAACCTGTAAGACCTCAAGCAAGGCATGTAGAAATTTGTAAGACCTTAGAAAGTCATAATCCCGATATCAAAGTCAAGGCTATATATTCGAACTGTTAAGACCCCTAAAAAGGCATACCCTTGATATAGACGCCGAGGCTATCTCAGTCGGGGACTAAAACGCTACGGCCAAATACAATGATCACGGTCATAAGGCTCCGGCCAAACCAACGCGACTCGAAGACGTCCGACAATCGCCATAAAATCACTGGCCTCTAATTACTTCGAAAATACTTCAAAAATAACTGGTTAATCAGGCTACCCTCGGTATCGAGTGAAACTGTTCGAGGTGCTTAGTTATCATCACATAACGGCTCATAATTGAGGTTCTTTCGAGGCGTCGAAGAGTCGGACGAACATAAAAACTTCAAAAAGTCTTTAACGAGGGAAAACTATAGCCATATTAAAGGTCGTACCGACCCAATGTGTAAGAGCCTAAGAGCCAGCCATATTAAAGGTCGTACCGACCCAATGCGTACGACTCTAAGCGCCAGCCATATTAAAGGTCATACTGACCAAATGCATAAAAGCCTAAGCATCGACCTAAAGATCCTCAGGGCCGATTTAAAAAAACCTAAGGGTCTATGAGCTCGTGTCGAAACCCGACTCGAGGAATGAGCCCTAAACGGTTAACTAAAGAGCCTAAGGGCCAATGCGTAAGAGCCCGCGTTCCAGCCTAAAAAGCATCGGGGCAAATTCCTAACCCCCAGGGTTTCATTTCGAAGTTCAATCCATCGAGCTAATTATTGACAAGAATCCAAATTCAAAACAAAAAGAAAAACAGACACAAGAAAATCAGAAATACCAAAGGATTTTATATATATATGTATTGCAAATATACATTTACAATGCTCCCATCACAAATTTTATACAAAGGACAAGAAAGAAAATCCTAGTATACACTCGGGACCAGCTCCCTTGACGGCCCCTCAGACTTGCTCCATCGGCGGCCTTCAAATATCAACATCGGCACCAGATGAAAGGAAAAACTTAGCGTCGATATCATCCGCCTTAGCTTGCTTTATCTCCTCCGAGAGATCAAAACCCCTAGCATGAATCTCTTTGAAAGTCTCCCTCTGAGATATGCATCGGGCATACTCTTTACCCCTACTCTCTCTGTGAAAGACTCCCCTAAGCTCAGCCTCAGCATCGACAACATCTTTTAAGTAAAGGGCCACTTTCTTATCGGCCTTTGCTCGAACTTCTTTAACATTAGCCCGGGCGTCCACGACCTCGACCTTCACCTTAAAAAGATCAGTCTCGAGCTCAGCAATCATGCCCATCCGAATCGAGCTAATTTCTCAAGCATTGTGGTGTTGTACCTAGAGGGAAGAAGACTTGCCCAAAAGATTCCTTTGGGCTGCAGCATGAACACCTATATTCTCCTTCAACGCATTGCATTCGGAATTGACCTGTCCGACTTCACCCCCACGGCGTTCCAACACCTCTATTTTTCTCTACAACGGAAACACCAAAACATTAGTTTTCAAAGTCGGGAAAGGAAACATGTACACCCTCAAAATAAGGATTACTTGTCGCTCGAGATTGCCTTTGTTGTCTCGACTCCGATTCATCTCCGAATGAAAATATATCATCTCTCTTGTCTTCTTAACACAAAGAAGCCTAAGAGATTTCTCCTTACCCAATGCTTCTCGCAACTTGGCCTCACAGCGGAGCAGCTCGGACTTGAGCTTGTCAAAAGCCTATGACAAAGAAGCTTCAGTTCAAAACATGAAAATACAAAGCTGAAAAACCAACACAGTCAACCAAAACTCACCATGAAATAGAGCCGCTAAGCCTCCTCAAAAGTTGTGCGTGCGTCTTGATGCGTGGATAGAATTCATGGTTTAACAAGTTATATGCCTTACATTTTATGTGTGTTAATGATAAAAATACACTTTTTATATGTATAATGGAGTTTATTTCATGTGTAGGTGCATTGGATATGGAAACCAAGCTAAATAGATACAAATACATCAAAAATACGCTTAAGAGTCGAAAAGGAAACACCCGGGCGTTAGCTGGGAGTTTGGCCCCTAAAGCCAGGCTGTCCCTGGCGTTAGTGGGGCGTTTGGCCCCTAAAGCCAGGCTGAACTTGGTATTAGGGGGGTGTTTGGGCCCTAACGCTAGGCCCGCCCTAGCTTTAAGGGGCGTTTGAACTCAAACACCTAGGTCCCGATGTCCAGTCAATTCCGAGTTTTAAAGAGTTTAAGTGTTTCCCGGTTGGAATAGATGTCTCCTACACGTTTAGGGTTTGTCCTAAACATATAAATAGACCCCAAAACACAAATTGATAGGGGGATTCGGAGAGAAGAAAGCCATTGAAGTGAAGAAAAACCTGTGGATTATTACTCCGTGAAGCAAACATTGATTTTTATAGCTTTTATTCATTATTTTGTAGTTCAATTATGCAAGTGATTTTAGAATTGATTCTTATGAATATGAGTAGCTAAGTTTCTTAATCTAGGGTTTTGGTAGAACCCTTTGGGGGATAAACTTATTGTGATCTTAATATAGTTTTGATTGGTTGATTAATCTCTATTTGTTCAACTACGTTCTTGTTGTAGTTGATTGAAGGGCCCTCAATTAGCTGTTCCTATTTATTATGTATCTACTTGAGAGAGAGTGCATATTTAGGTAGTTGTTTGAACAACATCACTCCCGGAGTATAGACGAAAGTCATAACCGAGGGTTTAGAGGTTGGATTAGAGATAACGATACCTCGGGTGCAATCTAAAGTGAACTGTAATGCAATCTAGCTAGCGTAACTTGAGAGAGTGCGTCTAGTAAATTATCATAATTACTTGAGAGAGATTTATGGTAGATAGAGTGTTCATGATTGATAGAGACAACTAATCAAGCTATATGAAGTATCCGAGAAGTAAGTTCACCAACGGGGGAAACCATAACCTTAGACCTTTATCATAATTGTTTACAACACATTGTTAGTAATTGCTAGTCATTATTATTGTAAGTAGAATCAGTAAAACATCANGTGATCAAATTTTGGCGCCGTTGTCGGGGACTTAACGGTATTATCAATTGAGTTAGAAGAAATAAAAAACATTCTGAAATATAGTCAATTTTCTTTAAAAATTCTCGTTTTTTTATTGAAAGTTTAACGTTTGCTAATGTGTTGCAGGTGCATGCCTAGAAACTCATCGAGGACTGGTGAAGTAGTTGAACCCTTATCAGGCCCCGAGAAAGTTTTCAAGGCCCTAAACCGGACCAACCAAAAAAGAAAACATCAACCACAAATTGAACAAATTGAAACCGACATGGAAGATCCACACAACCGTAACAATAATGGAGATGACGTGGTAGACCTAGTCGCTCACATAGGGGCAGAGGCTCCCCTATATGACTGGGCACAACCCACAGCTGAGAATTTGGCCATAGCGATACCGGCTCCTCAGATACAGGCCGAGTCCGTCAAGATAACAAATAATATGCTGCACTTATTGTAGAACAAAGGGCTATTCTCAGGATCATACATCAAAGACCCCCAGCAGCATTTGAAAAACTTCCTGTCAATTTGCAAAACATAGAGGCAGCCAAACGTCACTCAGGAGGCAATAAAACTGTTTTTTTTTCCATCCTCAGTGACTGGCGCTGCCCAGACTTGGCTAAACTCACTCCCCATCAATTCCATTAGCACATGGGAGGAGTTAGTCAAATAGTTCGTGAAGAAGTTTCATCCACCCAACAAAATTGCGCAACAAATTGATGAAATCTTGAGCTTCAGACAGAAACCAGTTGAAATACTGCAAGGGACATGGGAACAATTTAAGGGGATGTTGGTTGTCTGTCCACATCATGGTATTCCAGAGAAAATGTTGGGCCAGCATTTTTATATGGGTTTTGCTGATACTGTTAAAGCAAATGTTGATGCTTTGGCTGGTGCAGCATTCTTGAGCAAAACGTGGAGAGAAAGTCAAATCTTACTATATAAAATGGCACATAATTCAGGATGGACAACAAGGAATGCACCCATTACTCCTGTAGTTCAATCAGTTCCATTCGATCCATCTAATTCTATTGCAGAGAACGTGACCACCTTGATAACACAGATGAGTATACTTACTAAGAAGGTGGAAGAATCAGGACAAAATCAGCAGATACACATCGTAGACACAACTAATGGAGGCTTATGCACATCTTGCATTAGTCAACCACTTGGTAATCACTGGAATGCAGGATGTCATCACCCTCCTTATCCAGAAAATATGAATTATGTGTCAAATTATGGAAGTCAGAGACAAGGGGGGCAGAACTGGGGTCAACAAGTTCAACCATATAGGCCACCTCACCAACAACAGAATAGTGGAAATATGGGCGCCATGAGACCACAAGGCAATGTAGCACCATATCAGAGACCGCACGGTTATAACCATCAGAATCAGCAACAATCATACTACCCTCCTCAGCATCAACAGGGGGAAGGCAAGAAGATGGGTTTTCGCGGTTGGAAGCTATGATGCAGCAGGTGATTGGGTCAAATGCAAAAATTAGTGAGAGAGTGGATATACATGATGCAGCTATTAAAAATATTGAAGTACAGTTGGGCCAGATATCTATGGCAGTGAACAATCGTCCTCCTGAACTTTACCTGCAGATACTCAGGTAAATCCTATGGACCAGGGCTCAAGGCAGCTGATGGCAGTGACTCTCCGCACTGGCAGAGACTTAAACTTGGAATGGGAGAGAGATCTTGAAAGCAGACAGGCCGAGACACAGGTACACATGCTGATTGAACTTGAGGATTCAACAAACTTGACCAAGGTAACAGTGCAACCTACTGAAGGAGAACCCAGTGCGCAGAGTGGGACTGAAAAAAAAGTGGAGATAGCCCAGAAGTCGGTAATTAAGGTGGTAGCTGAGAAAGAAAAGTCCCAAATCACTGTGAAAAAGAGACCTCCAGCTCCATTCCCTCAGAGGCTGGCCAAATACCAAAAGGATGAACAGTACAAAAAGTTCTTGGACATGCTAAAGCAAATACAGGTAAATATCACATTGATTGATGCGTTGAAGGAAATGCCTGCCTACGCTAAAATGATGAAGGACTTGATGTCCAGAAAAGTTGACTTCCAAGATCTGGCTACTATCACCCTTACTCAGACTTTTAGTGCGGTGGTGGCGCGCCCTATTGCTGAAAAGTTGTCTGACCCAAGGAGTTTTACCATTCCTTGTACCATTGGGAACTTAGCTTTCACCAAAGCTCTATGTGACTTGGGGGCCAGCATTAATTTGATGTCGTTGGCTATATATAAAAGACTGGGGATTGGTAGAGCCAGGCCCATCTCCATGCTGCTACAACTTGCGGATAGGACGGTAAAGAGACCGTCGGGTATTCTTGATGATGTAATGGTGCAAGTGGGGAAGTTTGTATTTCCTGCTGATTTTGTGATAGTATACTGCAAAGTGGATGAGGAAATTCCAATAATCTTGGGAAGGCCATTTTTTGCCACATGCAGAGCTCTTATCAATGTGAGACTTGTGAACTTAAGATGAGGCTCAATGATGAAGAAATCACTTTCAACGTGCATTTGTCTATGAGGCGACCTAGTGAGTTCGCCAACTGCTCTCTTATTGATGATGTGAATGTGATCCCAGAAAAAGATGATGCATCCCTGACTGTTGAGGACCCTTTGGATGAATGTTTGATGAATCTAGACGATATGAACGGTGAAAATCTAGCAGATTGGGTGTTAGCACTCGAGGAAAAAGGGGTGTGGCCAAAGGCTCTAGAGTTTGAGTCACTATACGTAGAGGAAAGAGAGAACCTGCCGGCCAAACCATCTATTGAAGAACCACCCAGGATGGAACTGAAATCAGAGGATGATGATGTGGTAGAAAAGATACTAGATTTAACCAAGGACATTGATGATACATACTTTGTTGAATCTAGTGTCATTATTGTTGAGGATGTTAGTACATCCTCCAACAATTTTTTCACATTGTGTTGGGATGACGATATTCAAAAAGAGTTATCCGAACCATCTGGGGAGATGTGGGATACTGAACAAGATGCCTACATTCTGGAATTCTTCCTGCCAGAAAGTAGGGAGTACACATTTCGTCGAAAGGCCAAGAAGCGCAGATTACTACATTGTTTTATTGGGCCAGGCAGATTTGTTCCACCAGCCCAGGAGCATGATCATAGAGCAGATTCAAAACTTGGGATCCAATTTATAAGTTCAAAGTGGAGGCATAAAGTGATTAAAGCATTTGCTCGAAGGAGCATGGAAAGTAAAAAAAAAAATTAATGGGAAGGATGTCGACGCTACGTGAACAGGGAGTTTCTTGCACCTTACTTTTATTTCTTACTTTGTCTATATGTGATGCACTGAGGACACTGCATGATTTAAGTGTGGGGTGTTGTACATATTTGTTGTGATTTGTTGTGTTTAGTGTGCTTTCTTGTTAGTAGTTTTAGCTTTTCTTGTGGTAAGTTTTTTTTTTTAAAGTAGAACAAAGCAGAAAAATTTAATTAGAAATATGTGGACTCTTCCTGACGATGGATCTCCTAAACAGTTTTCTTGAAGGAAGTAAGTCTAAAGAAAACACCAAAAATATTTTTTTGTTTTAAGTAGTGTAGTAATTCCCCCTTGGTTTTTCTTTGGACCACGGTTCTTTTCCAAGGGTTTTTAATTGAATCGGGTGTAGGTAGTTTTTAATTTTTAAGAGTAAGAATCACATGGTTAAGGGCTTAATAGTAGAAATATCTCGAAATGTGCTCATGCCTTGAGAATAGTCAGTACCACATTTACTGGAGTGTGATGATAGATCCAATCCTGAGAGAGTCATGTGCCATGTGTGTGAGATTTGTATGCTATTCTGTGCATTGCATTTGATATCTAGAACTTGCCCCGTGTGTGTGCAAAGGGAAATAGAGTTTTGTTCAGTCTTGGAAGTGATATTGGCATTTCTTTGTTGAGACAGCTATCTATATTTTACACACCTAATTGTTATGTATCGTAGTTAACCCCGTTGAGCCTATAATCCTATTTCTTTGGCAACCACATTACAAGACATATCCCTTTGTTTGAAACGATCATATATTTGAACCCTATCACCTCTCGTAAGCACTGGAAATGTGATGAAATATGGAAAAATTTAAGTGTGGGGTGG
The DNA here is from genome assembly GCA_005239525.1 of Nicotiana knightiana. NCBI lineage: Eukaryota > Viridiplantae > Streptophyta > Magnoliopsida > Solanales > Solanaceae > Nicotiana > Nicotiana knightiana. Next base: position 180,617 of record ML438461.1, on the reverse strand, counting down.
TAGGTTGATTTGTGAGGGGAATATTTGAAATAAGGAGAAAGGTGCACTGTTCTGAAAAGTAAGAGTCACTTGTAAAAAAAAAAAGAAAAAAAAAGTAAATTAAATAAACACTTGTATTGTTGTGAAAGAAAAATATATGTGGTGACTCTTAATGTAATTGTGCTTAACGAAGTATGGGTATTAACATTGATGTGAAGGTGGAGTTGGTTTAATATAAGTGTGAGGTTGAAAAGCGAAAGTATGTGTATTAATGTGCTTAGGGAGGTGTGGTCAATCTTATATCTAAATGTATCTTACCCGTCCCACAGCCTACATTACAACCAAATAAAGCCCTACTTTATCCTATTTATCCTAGATTAAATGAGCTCGATTAGTTGAGTAGTACACTACGGGCAAGCCTATGGTGCATCTTTTGTGGCATATGAATGTTATTTCTTGGAGTGAGTGAATTCTTTCTATCTTAAGTTCCTATGTTCTTAAATTTCATTGTGTGTGGAACTAACTCTTGAATTTGGTGAGGGCACATGATTGACGAAGGAAAGGTAATGTTTTTAACCTCTATGTTAGCATAGTGAGTGGATTGTGAATAAAGCATGCTATATGTGAGTCAACTATTGAGGCGAGGATGTCACACCTCTGTGATTGAAATGTTTCAAAAATTCTTGGTATAACGTGTTAAGGGATTTGCTTAGTAAGTTATGTACATGAGTATAGTTTGATTGCTCGAGGATGAGAAAATGTTTAAGTGTGGGGTATAGATGCGTGGATATAATTCATGGTTTAACAAGTTATATGCCTTACATTTTATGTGCGTTAATGATAAAAATACACTTTTTATGTGTATAATGGATTTTATTTCATGTGTAGGTGCATTGGAGATGCAAACCGATCTAAATGGATGCAAATACATCAAAAATACGCTTAGGAGTCGAAAAGGAAACACCCGGGCGTTAGCTGGGCGTTTGGCCCCTAAAGCTAGGCTGTCCCTGGTGTTAGTGGGGTGTTTGGCCCCTAAAGCCAGGCTAACCCTGGAGTTAGGGGGGAGTTTGGTCCCTGACGCCAGGCATGCCCTGGCTTTAAGGGGGCGTTTGAGCCCAAATGACTGGGTCCCGATGTCCAGTCAATTCCGAGTTTTGAAGAGTTTAAGTGTTTCCCGGTTGGAATAAAAGTCTCCTACACGTTTAGGGCTTGTCCTAAACATATAAATAGACCCCAAAACATAACTTGAAAGGGGGATTCGGAGAGAAGGAAGCCATTGAAGTGAAGAAAAACCTATGGACTATTACTCAGTGAAGCAAACATTGATTTTTATAGCTTTTATTCATTATTTTGTAGTTCAATTATGCAAGTGATTTTAGAATTGATTCTTATGAATATGAGTAGCTATGTTTCTTAATCTAGGGTTTTGGTAGAACCCGTTTGGGGATAAACTTATTGTGATATTAATATAGTTTTGATTTGTTGATTAATCTCTATTTGTTCAACTACGTTCTCGTTGTAGTTGAGTGAAGGGCCCTCAATTAGCTGTTCCTATTTATTATGTATCTACTTGAGAGAGAGTGCATATTTAGGTAGTTGTTTGAACAACATCACTCCCGGAGTATAGACGAAAGTCATAACCGAGGGTTTAGAGGTTGGATTAGAGATAACGATACCTCGGGTGCAATCTAAAGTGAACTGTAATGCAATCTAGGTAGCGTAACTTGAGAGAGTGCGTCTAGTAAATTATCATAAGTACTTGAGAGAAATTTATGGTAGATAGAATGTTCATGATTGATAGAGACAACTAATCAAGTTATATGAAGTATCCGAGAAGTAAGTTCACCAACGGGGGAAACTATAACCTTAGATCTTTATCATAATTGTTTACAACACATTGATAGTAATTGCTAGTTATTATAATTGTCAGTAGAATTAGTAAAACATCACCAATTTATATTAAAAAGTTTTGAGAGAATTGATTGAGTAAAAGTTGCGTATTCTAAAGACTTGATTGATACGTAAATTCCCTGTGGGATCGACTCTAGGCATAATACTCGGATTATATGTGCAACGCCCGTTTAGTCTTTTATTAGACATAGTTGAGCGTGATCACGTCTACTGGTCTGTTCTCATCGGCCCCAGTTAAACCGTTCTAGGTGGGGATGTGATCGCTCGAGAACCCACATGATTTAGGCGGCCCCTGGCCCCGAACGTCCCTTGAAGTACCTTTAAGGGGGGAAGCAGATGCCAGTAAAGGAATCTTTCTCTTTCTTTCTCGTGGAACCTTTCCCTCGAGGCTATAGCTCTCACGCCCAGCTGGTTCGGCAGCCTCGGGAGGCCCCCTAGTTCGAGCCATTGACGCGGAAACTTCCCCTTCATGAGTATTTATGTCCACAGAATAACCGAAGTATATAAGGTCCTCTTCAGCAGAGGCATCTTCTTTGTGCCCCCGATCAGGCCCACCTCTTTATGAATGTCCTCATCCTGCAAGGATCATTTCCGCTTATTATCCTCCCTCGGCTCAGAAGCCGACGGTCCTTCCCCCTCCTCGATGGGGCACGGTCTCATTTCGGATAATCCACCAATGCTTGTGATGATGTAGTTAATACACATAAAGGAAAGCATTCCTCCAAGGGAAATCACATGACACATACCGTGGTGCTTTGCTTCCAATCTGGCCTTCAACAGATCTCGCCACTTGCGTTCATCATAGGGCGAGGAAGCTACCAGCCTACGAGTCTACTCCGAAAGATCGAGGGATATCTTCCGGCATCTAAGGGACCGTTGAGAAAGAGGAAAAGAAGCATCTGTATAAATCATCGAGAGCGAAGGACACTAAGGTACGACGCAGTACTTACATTTAAAGTTCCATTTTTTGGGGAATTGAAGGAACTCTGCATGAATGATGTCGACGGTCCTCACTTAGACAAATCGACTCATCCATCCTCAATTTCGGTCCTCATCATCACTGGCAATAATAGTCTTGGTGGATCGGCGTCGTAATGCAATCAGGCCTTGACAATGAAGAGGCCGATATAAGTTGAAAAGGTGGCTAAGGGTAAACTCGAGCTCAGCCTTTTCAGTGAAGAACCTTATCATCAGCACTATTCGCCAGAAGAACATATGAATCTGAGCCAAAGTGACTTGATTCCTTTTTAGTATTCGAGCACAAGTTGGTTGAGGGGGCCCAATGTAAATGGGTACGTGTACACGTTCAGGAATCCCTCTACGCGGGCCATAATATTCTCTTCTCGGGAAGGTATCTGCAGCAACACATTTTCTCCCCATCGACAATCTCTCCTCACGGCCTCGAGGTGATTCTCCTTTATCGATCGAATAAACCTCGATGCATGCTCTTGGTGGCCCGGAGCATCGAAGGGTTTCTCTAGTGTAAAGTATTTCTTCAAAGAAAAACAACTCGAGGTTAACTTGCCATACGCCGGTGGTGTACCACCGGATGGGCAAGAAGCAAAGGTAGGGTTTCCCTCTTCTTGGTGAGCGGATTTTGGCACGCTAGCCATAACTATTTGAATAAAGATAAAGTGGAAGAAAGCTCAAGCAAAAGATTTGATCTAAATAAAAAAAAAAACTGATAGAATGAAGAGAACTTTAAAGAGAAAACTAGTTTTGCAAGCTGCAAAACCTAAAGTGAAGAAGAAGCAAGCAAGTATATAGAACAAGCGGCGAGTATTCATCTACATTGAGGACCAATTAATTTTGACAAAGTTATTATAACTTTTGGGGAAGTGTACCGTCGGGGCCACCTCAGTCACTTAAAATCATGTCATATGAATGACGGTGTCACACAGCGTTCGAGGAATCAAAATTGTCATACCAATCTAGCCTCGAGAAGGTGTCCGATCTCGAGGATCTTTGTTACTGCAAGTACGGGCTCCAAAGAGCTAAATTAAAAGAACGAAGGTCCACTTTTCCATAAACATTGCAGGGAAAAGTTTGAAGATATGAAATGAAGAGATATTTTGCTTTCCAAAAAATATACTTACAAAGGGTATTTTACAAAGCTCCCCCAAGTGTCCCATGTACAAAAAAGAAAAAGCAAAAATAGTAAGTAAGTCTACTCTTTGCCTTAACTACTGCCCGAGTCTCCTCTAGAGCCCTCATCCGAAGTAGTTGAGATTGCTGATTCCTGCTCCAAGTCCTTGGCTTCTTCAATCTCGGCAGAGAGATCGACACCTTTTCGAATATCTCCCTAGCCCGATCATTTGCGGGGGCAACATCTCTTTTCTATAAAGAAAAAAATTCATCGGCCTTAAACTTGGCTGGGGAGAATGTATCATCCTCCTCCCGAGCACCTCAAAGAAGTCCCTGAGTTGAGGATAGATCTTCCTGGAGTATGTCCCTCTCCGAGGCCACAACATTATTCAGACGCGTCATCTCAAGGATCTCAGCGTCCTAGGCCACGATCTCTCGACGAAGCTGCCCCACTAGGGCATCCTTTTGCCCAATCTGGAAAATGTAGAAGACAAGCTAATTAGCACCAATTATGACAATAAAAGATAAGATTATGGGTACCAGATTACCAGCTCGATGAAGTCTGCCCTCTCTTTGAGCACTCTCTCCGAGCCTACCCGAAGATTGATCAACTCCTCCTCTTTTCGGGCGCATAGAGCCTCCAGCTCATTTGACTCCGATGTAAGCTTCTAGAGCTCCTCCTCATGATGAGTCAACTCATCTTGAAGCTTAGAGAAGGCTTAGTCATACAACTTTTTGACCTACATAATGAAGAGGGAAAGTTAGAAAAACAAGAATAAAAACATAAAGCACAAATAGTATGTCTCAGCATCCTCGAGAGCGACGGGGGCATCGAGATCGGTTTCCTCCTCGACACCGATGAAATAATCTCTGAATGCATCATCATCTCCCTGAGAGGCCCCCACATCGACAGCACCCATGTTCTGGGGATCCTTTATCTCCCCTGTAGAAAATGACGGGCCCAATTGAAAGCCGCCTACGACATCAACTTCCATCGGGACTTCTTCTCGCTAAGAATTTTAGAATCAGGCCCTACGAACTCACCAACATGGACTGTACCATGTCAACGAGTGGCTCGAGGACAACGCCCAAACCCTCTTCAAGGGTCATATCAGCACAAGGTGGGTCCGCTTCGGCCACCTACGACTCGGTAGTCTTCTGCCCAGCAATTTTTGAAGCATTAGCACTTCGTTTTACCCTTTTTACCAAAGGGTAGGCATCATCATCTTCTTCCTCGGCACGCGGGCTCTTAGAGGCCATCGAGGTTAGGATCATAGCATCGGTCTTGGTCTTCGGATCCTTTGCCTTCTTGAATTTTGGAGACTCCACCAGTGTCTCCTTCTTCCTTTTCTTATCCTTGGCGGTTTTCGAAGCCTCTTCTTCACTACAACGAGGCGGTCTCACCGACACACCTTCCCCGATGCCTACATAGGCATGATGTATCAAACTTACCGCCATGGAGAATACTTACAAATAATGAGGAAATTAAAACAATAAAAGCATATTGTGGTTCTTGGCCTGCCACCGCGTTTTGGCCAAATCGTGCCAAACGAGCTTGCTGTTTGGAAAAGCGGAGTCCAAAAGTTTGACCGATCTCGGGAGGTCTCGGATCGCACCGGGAAACCAAACGGCGGCTTCATAATTGAAATAAAATGAAGCAAAAAATAAAGGGTTCAATGCAGAAGAAGAAAAAGAGGCAAAAAATATGCTCGATATGGGGACGGTTACGCTTCATGTTCCATTCCTCAGGGAATGTCATCCTATCAGCGGGGATAAGGTTCGAGGGTCTGACTTTGACAATCCGGCTCACCCATCCCTGGTTTGTCCTCGTTGATGTAGGCAAAATGTAAATACCCGTAAAATTTCAAGTCTAAAAAAATGCCCGAATAGGTCCCTATGTGGTTATAACTGTAGAAATTCTTAAATGGACCCTTGTGGATCAAAGAGTACCCTGGGACCTTAAAGATAAAATTTTCCAAAATTGCGTAGATCTGCGGTTCACTATGTGATCGCAGATCATGTATGCGGACCGCATAGGGGTCGCTACCTGGGCTGCCTGTTGTACAATTTGAGGACAGCTATGCGGTAAAAAATGTGATCGCATCTTGGAAATGTGGACCGCATAGTTGTCGCATTCTTGCACCTCCATTTTTGCGGAGGAGGTTATGCGACGCACTATGCGATCACATAACATGTATGGAGACCGCATAGTGGTCGCATACCTTTGCAGTCTGGTTTCCATTTTGGCCCATTTTAGGGACATTAATGCGACAGGAATGGGGACCGCATAGGAGGAATGCGATCCCTGACCGCATTTCCTACTTCAGGGCTTTTAATTTCAAATTTTTATACCCGACCCCAGCTTAATAAAACACTTACCCGCTTTCATTTTAACGTGTATCTGAATAAAATAAAGTGAAGGGATAGTGAGTTTAGTGAGAGAAAGTCTTTTTCTTCATCAAATTGGTCCATTGTCTCTACTCAGGCCCGGAAATTATCGAGTAATCTTCATCTTCTTCACAGAAAGAGGTAAGTCCCCACATGAATTTGTTCTTGAAGATAAAAGTTAAGACTTGGATGAACAGACTTTCATGCATGTTCATGATTTGTCCTAATCTAGCAAAGGGGTGTAAGTTAGAGTAACCTTTCACTAAAAAGGGATTAATTAATCAAATGGGTCACATAGTATTAGATAAAATGCCCAAATGAGTTCATGATTTCTAATTCTAAGTCTAAACATGGCATCTTGTAAATTAGATTGGAGGGGATAGAAGGTCCGGTGGGTTGAGATTATATAATAAAGGGGAATTTCAACTCGAGGTATGTATGGCTAACTTTAATCTTCGTAGAGTCACCTTGTTGGTGTCCGAGCATTCGGTATGAGCTTCTAGGTTATGCATATGTGAATCGATTGTTCTAATTTTTTGAGGTGTAATATTCTGTTCTCTGATTGTCCTAGTTGATTACCATGCCACCATGCTATATGAGATGGTGAAAAGGTGATTCTTTGTGCTTATTCTATCATGTGCAATGCTCGTTAAATGTTGAATACACCAGTATGAGAGGATGTGCTGCAAAATGAAAGAAATGATAACTAATCAAATTGTTGAATGTATCTAAGTGTTAAATGTTGTGTAGCAAGTAATGGAAAGGAAATGTGGATTTATCTAATTGAACTATATGTGGATGGTATGCCGTATATAACTCACTGTTTGGTAAAGATTACTATGGCCTTGATTTCACATGGTTATTTGGTTGTTACGAATGTATATTCTTGATGATGGAAATAGTTGTGATTGAATTTATTGGTTGATGTTGCTATCAAATGTGATTGTAAGGTGGGATCGGGTTGCAGGCCGCAACAGAAGTAATAAGTGTGTAATGTGATTGTAAGGTGGGATCGGGTTGCACGCCGCAACAAAAGTAATGACTATGTAATGTGATTGTAAGGTGGGATCGGGTTGCACGCCACAACAGAAGTAATGAGGGTGTAATGTGATTGTAAGGTAGGATCTGGTAGCATGCCGCAACAGAAGTAATAAGGGTGTAATGTGATTGTAAGGTGGGATTGGGTTGCACGCTGCAATAGAAGTAATAACGGTGTAATGTGATTATAAGGTGGGATCGGGTTTCACGCCGCAACAGAAGAAATAAGGGTGGAATATGATTGTATGGTGGGATCGGGTTGCGCGCCACAACAGGAGAATGATTGAAATAAGAAACTGTGGAACTCTCATTTGTATTTTCTGTATCCCTGTGCAGTAATTGTTTCGTTTCTTTTACTGCCTCCTATCTGTGTATTGTTTGATTTTACTTAGAGTAAAGCTTGTTAATACATACTTGTACTATTCCATGGTACTAACGTCCCTTTTGCCGGGGGTGCTACATCTTCTATATGGATATAGGTTGTTCTATAGCAGGTAGCTCGGTCCGCCGATAGTGGTGCCTTCCTTTCATATGCTCAGCCATCTTCTTTTGCATATTCTGTTCTGTTTAAGGTATAGTCGGGGCCTTTTTGCCAGAAATTTTATATACTCTTCTCCGTATCTTTAGAGGCTCCGTAGACATTATGTGGGTTGTATATATGTATTTCGGGTAGTTGTCGTACTCGTTTGTAATCACGATCCCGTGTCGGGAGTGTTGTATTTTAGAATGTATGTTTTTGGAAGATTAAATGTTGAAAACGTTAAAAGAGGAAATTTGACTTATATTGTAAACGCATGCTTCGATTCTATTTTGATGTTTCACTTATAAATGTACATTATGAACACGGGGAAATGCGTTGGGTAGGAAAGGCAATCCAGGGCCACTTGACTGGGTTCATCCAGTTAGGCACCGGTCTCGTCCCTCGATTTTGGGGCGTGACAAACTTGGTATCAGAGCCTCAGGTTTTTAAAAAAGTGTCCTAGGATGTCTCAGAGCCGTTTCTAGTAGAGCCCTTCTTATCGGTGTGTTGTCGACCACATATATAATTAGGAGGCTGCATGGACATTTAGTAAAGTACCATTTTATTGATATTCTATATCGTGCGATGTGGTGAAAGGTTAGGTTTTCTACCTCTAACTCGTGCATTGTTCCAATTTTCAGTAAATGGAGCCCAAGAAGAGAGCTCGACTCGGCCTAGAGGCCGATGCCACCCCAGGAGTGGTCATAAATTTTCCAGCTGATGGTGCGGGTGCGAATGATTCCCCGGCCACAAATCAGCCTAACTCCTCCACTCCAGGACAGACTATTCATATTCATACTCCAGCGGAGAGTGCTGAAATCCCTCCCGCTGCTATTCTTGACCCACCTCCAGTCCCAGCTTCCGGTCCCGGTATTTCTGATGGGGACCTCAGGGGAGCTATTCAGATGTTGACTCACCTAGTGGCCTCCCAAACCCAAAGATCATATGCTTCCCATGCGTCCTCTAGCGAGCAAGGGGATTCTTCGAGTTCCAGAGTAAACCAGTTTCTGCGGTTAGCCCCTCCAGAGTTCACAGGCACTGACCCAGAGGCTGATCTTCAGGGGTTCATATGTACAAGACCCTACGAGTTATGAGGGCTACCGAGATAGAGGGGGTTGAATTGGCTTTCTACCATCTGAAGGGAGCAGCATATTCGTGGTTCGATATATGGGAGAGTTCCCGTGGAGAGGGGAGCCCTCCGGCGAGATGGGATGAGTTTGTGGATGCCTGTATGGGTCATTACATGCTTGCCGAGATTATGGAAGCCCGTGCTACAAAGTTTGATGCCCTTAAGCAGGACAGCATGAGTGTGTGGGAGTATCATATGGAGTTCGTGCGCTTACCCAAATATGTTGTCCACATGGTTTCTACTATGGAGGCTAGAGTTCGTCGGTTTGTTCAGGGCCTTGGTCCCTTGGTTATTAATGAAGCTGCTACAGCTGCTATGTATTCAGATATGAACTACAGGAAGATTGTGGGATTTTCCTAGGCTATGAAGGCTCATAAATAAACATAAGAATATAGAGAGAGAGTAGTAGTAGGGCCCGGTCAGCGGGCAACCCTCGGAGTTCAGTTGGAGGAGGGAGATCAGCCCTTGGGAGAGGGTCATCAAGTCCATCTCAGTCCTATTCTCAGTCCTCAGCTAGTTCACTGTCGCGTTGGACCAGGTTCAGACATCAAGAGGTTCTATTAATCGGGTTATTCAGGTGGAAGGTTCCAGCAGCAGCGGAGGGCCCCATGCCCTAAGTGCTGGAGGTTTCATTTTGAGCCCTGTTACTTGGACATACCGGTATGCTATAGGTGTGGAGTGAGAGGCCATCTTCAGCGAGACTGTTGTTCACCCAGTCTGGGCATGGGTAGGGGCACTGCTCAGTCATCCAGTTCTTCAGCCGCTACATCTTCAACGCACCCTCCAGCCCTCCAGTAGGGCGCGGTGCAGCTAGGGGTAGAGCACGGGGTAGAGCACGGGGTCAAGGGGGACCCAGTCAGTTCTATGCTTTGAGTGGTCGCCAGACTGCGGAGGCTTTTCCAGATGTTGTCACATGTATTCTGACTGTTCATCCACATGATGTTTATGCTGTTATTGATCCAGGGTCTTCTTTGTCATATGTTAGTCCATTCGTTGCTTCAAGTTTTTGGATAGAACCTGAACAGCTTCCCGAGTCATTCTCTATGTCGACTCCGGTTGGTGATTCTATTACGACCGTGTGAGTCTATAGGAATTGTGTTGTCACGATGCGTGGTCGAGATAGCACGACCAATCTTATTGAGTTAGAAATTTTAGATTTTAATGTAATCATAGGGATGGATTGGCTCTATTCGTGCTTTGCTAAACTCGATTGCCGAACCAGAATTATGAGGCTCGAGTTTCATAATTAACCAGTTATCGAGTGGGAAGGGAATAATGTTGTGCCAAAGAGGTAGGCTTATTTCCTACCTTAAGGCCTCAAAGATAATCAGAAAAAGGTGCATCTACCATTTGGTCCTGGTTGCGGACATCACTTCAGAGGTGCCTGCTCCCGAATTTGAGTCTGTTGTGAATGAATTTCTTGAAGTATTTCCGGACGAGCTTCTTGGGATTCCACCAGATAGAGAGATCTATTTCGGGATTGATGCATTTACAGATACGCAGCCAATATCTATTCCACCCTACTGAATAGCACCAGCAGAATTCAGAGAGTTAAAAGAACAATTGAAAGATCTACTAGAAAAGGGTTTCATTCGGCCAAGTGTGTCGCCTTGGGGCGCACCGGTTCTTTTTGTCAGAAAGAAACACTGATCACTTTAGATGTCTATCGATTATCGGCAGCTCAACAAGGTCACCATAAAAAAAAATACCCATTGCCTCGGATAGATAAATCGGTCCATCATTTTTAATCAGGCTCGGAAATTATCGAGTAATCTTCACCTTCTTCACCATAAGAGGTAAGTCCCCACCCCATTTCCATTCAATTCTCAGGTTTCAGTCAAAAATGGAACACATATGAATTGGTTCTTGAATATAAAAGCTAAGACTTTCATGTATGTTCATGATTTGTCAAAATCTAGCAAAGGGCTGTAAGTTAGAGTAATCTTCCACTAAAAAGGGGATTAATTAGATTGATAAAATGCCCAACTGAGTTCATGATTTCTAATTCTAAGTCTAAACATGGCATCTTGTAAATTAGATCAGAGGCGATAGAAGGTTCGATAGGTTCAGAATAGATATTCAAGGGGAATTTCGACTCGAGGTATGTATGACTAACTTTAATCTTCATAGAGTCACCTTGTTGGAGTCCGAGCATTCGGTATGAGTTTCTGGCTTATGCATATGTGAATCGATTGTTCTAATGTGTTGAGGTATAAGATTATGTTCTCTGATTATCCTAGTTGATTACCATGCCACCATGCTATATGAGATTGTGAAAAGGTGATTCTTTATCATGTGCAAAGCTCATTAAATGTTGAATACACCAGTATGAGAGGATGTGCTGCAAAACGAAAGAAATGATAATGAATCAAATTGTTGAATGTATATAAGTGGTAAATGATGTGTAGAAAGTAATTGAAAGGAAATGTGGATTTATCTAATTGAACTATATGTTGATGGTATGCTGTATATGACTCACTGTTTGGTAAATATTACTATGGCCTTGATTTCACATGGTTATTTTGTTATTACGAATGTATATTCTTGATGATGGAAATCCTTGTGATTGAATTGATTGGTTGATGTTACTATCAAATGTGATTGTAAGGTGGGATCAGGTTGCACGCCGCAATAGAAGAAATAAGTGTGTAATGTGATTGTAAGGTGGGATCGGGTTGCACGCCACAACAGAAGTAATAAGTGTTTAATGTGATTGTAAGGTGTGGATCGGTTTCCACGCGCCGCAACATAAGTAATAAGGGTGTAGTGTTATTGTAAGGTGGGATCGGGTTGCACGCCGCAACAGATGTAATAAGGGTGTAATATGATTGTAAGGTGGGATCGGGTTGCACATCGCAACAAAAGTAATAAGGGTGTAATGTGATACTAAGGTGGGATCGGGTTGCACGCCACAACAAAAGAAATAAGGATGGAATATGATTGTAAGGTGGGATCGGGATGCGCGCTGCAGTAGTAGAACGATTGAAATAAGAAACTATGGAACTCTCATTTGTGTTTTCTGTATTACTGTGCAGTAATTGTTTGGTTTCTTTGACTGCCTCCTATATGTGTATTGTTTGATTTTACTTAGAGTAAATCTTGTTCATACATACTAGTACTATTCCATGGTACTGACATCCCTTTTGCCGGGGACGCTACATCTTCTATATGGATGTAGGTGGTTCTATAGCAGGTAGCTCGGTCCGCCGATAGTGGTGCCTTCCTTTCATCTCCTCAGCAGTTCTGGTGAAGCCTCACTTCCTTTCGAGGTCATGCGTAGTCTATGCCATCTTCTTTTGCATATTTTGTTTTGTTAAGGTATAGCCGGGGGCTTGTTGTCGGCAAGTCAATATACTCTTCTCTGTATCTTTAGATTCTTCATAGACATTATGTGGTTTATATATATGTATTTGGGGTAGTTTGCGTACTCGTTTGTAATCACGATCTGGTGTCGTAAGTGTTGTACTTTAGAATGCATATTTTGGGAAGATTAAATGTTGAAAACATTAAAAGAGGAAATTTCACTTATGTTGTAAACGCATGCTTTGATTCTATTTTGATGTTTCATTTATAAATGTACATTATGAACACAGGGAAATGTGTTGGGTAGGAAAGGCAATCCAGGTCCGCTTGACCGGGTTCATCCGGTTAGGCGCCGGTCTCGTCCCTCAGTTTTGGGCTGTGACACAAAGAACGCTTTGGTGGATCGACGGTGTAGCTTGATTAAACCCCCTCAGAACAGACGAGGGCTATACAATATGATCAAGTGATCAAGGTTAAAAGTCATTCCCTCGACCATGTTGGAGATATATCGAATCACGTATACAATCCTCCAGAAAAAAGGATAAATTTAACCGAGTGTAGCTCGGTGTTGATGACAGAAGTCAAGAATCACCGGATCTATCAGTGGAGAAGAAGAATCTACGGAGCCAAGAGTGAAAGGATACATATATGCGCTGAGGAAGCTAGTTTTATGTTTTAATATGCTTTCCTCAGCTTTCGAGATTTCCACTTGCGTTGCCTCCCCCCAGCGGTAGTCTATCTTTACTCTCCTTGTATCGCTAACCACAATTTTATGTAAAGAGACATGGGCTCACATCGGCCCGGTGTAGAAGGGGGTTTCTTGATGGTAAAATCAGAAACACAGTCAAAGGGACCAGGAATACACTACTCGATACTGGGAGGCGTTTTTTATTTGCCCTTACTAGGGCGTGATGAGCAAGTGGTTACCTCTTTTTGAGGTACCATTTTGGAGGTCTTGGCCAAAATTGTAACTGAGTTTCAAAGGAAGAAGATGAAGAAGCAAGCGCAGAAAAAGGATGAAAGCAGAAAACTGTTAGCTAAATTTTCAAGACTTGAAGATGTTGTAAAAGTGTTGTCGCGCCCCCTTTTTTCCCCGAGCGCTCCCTTCGGGGCCCGATCGAAAGGGGTTTATGATATTGGGTTGAGAAAACTCATTCCTTTTGGGAAAGGGATTTGCATATTTTGAAGAGTCGCCACCTAACGATTTTAACGGTGCGTTAGGGAACCTAAGGGGTTCAATTACAAATACATTACTAACCAGAGACTGGGTAAGGGCTTGAAATTATCCTAAGGAGAAGGTGTTAGGCACCCCTCAGGATCCACAAGTGTGGTTCCCAGCCAAATGGTTTCTGTGAATTTTTACGGCCTAGAAAACAAACAAATAAAGTCTCAAATAAGAGGGGATTTAAGTCTTAAGCATGCAGATGTTTGGAAACAGTAAAGAAGATTAGCTTTTGAAAGGATTACAATCTAAGCATATAAAAGGTATCCCAGGTTTATAATAATATGGATCACATCAATGCAATACCCGGTAATCACTCCTCGAAGAGGGGCTACACGTGGTATTAGCGCACCGGTTATCATATACATATTTCCCACCCCGTAAAAGCAACTAACTGCAGTCCCTTCCTATCAGTCCCAGAGGAAATTAGGACTCCTATCCTAAAGGAGGTGCTAGGCAGACCCTCAGATTTTAAAGGTGAAAATGCTAAAGCAGAATATAATGAACAAGTAGAACTGCAGATAAAATGGGTAGCACATAAACAGGAAAGGGCTCAAGGACCTCCACAAACAGTGCACGTAAACAGCATGTATCATACACAATTAATGTCCATATTCAGGTTCAGATCCTAAGCATGATATCTAAGTAATAACACAAAGATAGATTTGTTGCATAACTCAGAGAGGAAGTCTTAATCAGGCATGCCTATTGGTTTTAAGCATGATGACAGTTGGACACTAATCACAAAGGACATTTCTGATTTTATTTTTTTAGGTGATTACCCAAGGCTTGCATAGGTGTAAGATAACATGCAACAGTTATTCAGACTGTTTATAGCTAATAACATGCAATTCTAGTTGTTGAAGATGTGCAATGACTAATTACCAGTTGTTTAGAACAGGGGACTGTTTTAGATATCTGTATTTAGACTAAGTGCAGTTAAATGAATACGATCATAGTAACCTAAGCAGGATTTTTAAATGCACATAAAATCACAACATTATGCACCATTTCAGGAATAGCAAGAGTACAACTTGTTAATGTTACTTACCTAGAAACAGGATCTCTAAGTGCGCAGGCGTGGTGAGGTATGATTGTAGTTTATTTATCCTAGGACAGGACTTCTAATGAAGTTTCAGAACATGTTTACATGGACAGAATCACATAATAGCAGTTTATTTTATGGTTATTATTTATAGGCAAGATTTCTAAGCGTAGATGAGATGTTGAATACAATACACATAAATCCTAAGTAGCATGATATCTAATGCATGGACATATGAACCTACACAGGATCTCTATCGCACAGATAGGAAATAAAAACCTAAGCCTGGTTTCTACCCTTGTAATATCTAGGCATGCATAGTTACCCCTCCCGTTTCACTATCCAGCCCTATAATTATTTACAAATTATTACAGGCCTATGATTATGGATTACACAACCAGAAGTGAAAAAATAAGAAGTTAGTCTATAAGGAGCCTTCAATTAGGCCCAAATCCTCTAAACCTCATTGCCATATGGTATTCATATCATTTTCACAGTCCGGGTGTGTCAAAGTTCCCTAAGGACCTCAAGGGCTCCCGGGAAGTGCTCACACCCAGACTTAGTAACTAGGAGTTAAACATGTGCAGTGTGGAAATACCATCCTCAGTGTGTCAGAGTCAGAGGGAACTCAAAGTCCTAAAGCAGTGCTCACACTGAGGGGGCAGAACATAAAGGTCTAGGAATCAAGTGAAGTGAAGGAGATAGATTTGAAAAGGTTTTGACACAAAACAACACTGGATTGATTCAGTAATTAAAGAATTTTTTCTGAAAAGGTTTTGATTAGTAATGAAACAACTTGAATATAATGTAAAAATCTTTGGAAAAGCAGCAAACAACTCGCACAGGTTCAGCACATTCAAGCATAGATTTCACTCAGGGACAATGGGGATTGGGGACACATAGAAATATATTAGAACTAGAGAAGTATTACTGTGTCACATACTAGTATTGAGTATGAAACAACACAGTTAGTCACGAAGAATTCATGCCAAGATCTAAACATAATCAGATTCGAGGGAGTACTGGGAGAGGATAGGACATAATTACACATAGGTTTAAGAAACACATGTTAAGTAACATACAAGGCAATTATAGTATCCTAGGGATTGCATGCTGAGGCTATAAGGGAGGAGATACCCATAACCAAACAACATAATATGTGAAACTAGTTGCAGGTAGGACAACATAACCATAAGTAAAAGGAAACCAGAAACAGGATGCATCGTAATAACCAGAGAAACATGTTGTTTTGGAGACTTTAATTATAAACTGGAAACATACCAGTTGAAGACAGCAACTATTGAATAAGAGGCAGGTAGAATAGCTAGTCTTGGCTTCCAGCCGACTAGGAATAGCAAACAATCGAGAGAAGAATAGTAGAGTGTGTGTGTGAGCAAGAGAGAATAGAACAAGGTCTATCTACTTTTTTGTTAATGAAAGAGTAGTGTGTATATATAGTTTTTGAAAACTAGTAGTGAATAAGGAAGGAAATCAAAATAAACCAGTAATTGGAGACTGAGCATCAATCAGTACACAATCAGTATAGGTATCCCTTAATTAAAGGGATTGAGTTTAAACGGCTAGCTGGCAAAACAGAAAATAAGGAAAGTTCCCATATGTCACATGCATATGACATATAAGGAAACAATTTCAAACCAGTACAAGTGATACGAGGCTAGAAATCATGGTTTAACATTTTATATGCCCTACATTTTATGTGCGTTAATGATAAAAATACACTTTTTATATGCATAATAGAGTCTATTTTATGTGTAGGTGAATTGGAGATGGAAATCGAGCTAAATGGATGAAAATACATCGAAAATAAGCTGAAGAGGCGAGGAGGAGCGCACTGGGCGTTAGCCAGGTGTTAGGGTCCAAACGCCAGCCCTAGCCTGACGTTAGCCAGGCGTTGGAGTCCAAACACCAGCCCTAGCCTGGCGTTATCCAGGCGTTAGCCTCATAACGCCAGGTCCCTGTTTCGGTCAATTCCGAGTTTTGACAAGTTTAAGTGTTGCCCGGTTGGAATAGAAGTCTTCTAGACGTTTAGGGTTTGTCCTAAACATATAAATAGTCTCCTAANGACTCTGGGCATAATACCCCGGATTATAATTGCAACGCCCACTTAGTCTTTTATTAGACATAGTTGAGTGTGATCAACAAGCATACAATAGAGGCTAGGTTCATAGACTCTAATTAAGGGAATGGGAATCAATTAACAAGGAAACCAAACCTTAGAATTAGTAAAACATCATTGTTTACAACACATTGTTAGTAATTGCTAGTTTATTATTATTGTCAGTAGAATTAGTAAAACATCACCAAGTTAGATTAAAAAGTCTTGAGAGAATTGATTGAGTAAAAGTTGTGTATACTGACGAATTAATTTATACGTAAATTCCGTGTGGGATCGACTCTGGGCATAATACCCCGGATTATAATTGCAACGCCCACTTAGTCTTTTATTAGACATAGTTGAGTGTGATCAACAAGCATACAATAGAGGCTAGGTTCATAGACTCTAATTAAGGGAATGGGAATCAATTAACAAGGAAACCAAACCTTAGAATTAGTAAAACATCATTGTTTACAACACATTGTTAGTAATTGCTAGTTTATTATTATTGTCAGTAGAATTAGTAAAACATCACCAAGTTAGATTAAAAAGTCTTGAGAGAATTGATTGAGTAAAAGTTGTGTATACTGACGAATTAATTTATACGTAAATTCCGTGTGGGATCGACTCTGGGCATAATACCCCGGATTATAATTGCAACGCCCACTTAGTCTTTTATTAGACATAGTTGAGTGTGATCAACAAGCATACAATAGAGGCTAGGTTCATAGACTCTAATTAAGGGAATGGGAATCAATTAACAAGGAAACCAAACCTTAGAATTAGTAAAACATCATTGTTTACAACACATTGTTAGTAATTGCTAGTTTATTATTATTGTCAGTAGAATTAGTAAAACATCACCAAGTTAGATTAAAAAGTCTTGAGAGAATTGATTGAGTAAAAGTTGTGTATACTGACGAATTAATTTATACGTAAATTCCGTGTGGGATCGACTCTGGGCATAATACCCCGGATTATAATTGCAACGCCCACTTAGTCTTTTATTAGACATAGTTGAGTGTGATCAACAAGCATACAATAGAGGCTAGGTTCATAGACTCTAATTAAGGGAATGGGAATCAATTAACAAGGAAACCAAACCTTAGAATTAGTAAAACATCATTGTTTACAACACATTGTTAGTAATTGCTAGTTTATTATTATTGTCAGTAGAATTAGTAAAACATCACCAAGTTAGATTAAAAAGTCTTAAGAGAATTGATTGAGTAAAAGTTGTGTATTCTGACGAATTAATTTATACGTAAATTCCCTGTGGGATAGACTCTGGGCATAATACCCCGGATTATAATTGCAACGCCCACTTAGTCTTTTATTAGACATAGTTGAGTGTGATCAACAAGCATACAATAGAGGCTAGGTTCATAGACTCTAATTAAGGGAATGGGAATCAATTAACAACAAATAAATCATCTAACATGGTAAAAAATGGACTAAGGTAGGAAATTATTCAGTAAAGTCTCAAATCACAAAAAATTAGAGATTCAAAATAATAAATCAGGAACCCTAACAAACTAAAACTACAGAGAATCGGGGATTCAAACCGGAGTAATAGCAACCAAAGGAAATTAACATGAATCGAGTAAATCACAGGCAAGAGGTTAGAAACCCTAATAGTAAAAGCATGTGAAATCAAGGATTCTCATCAACTTGTAGGGCAAACAGCAAGACAAATGGGACATCAAAGAAAGAACAACAGAGGGTAGAATATCATGGAATCATAAAGCTCATACATATGCAAACAATATTGAAGACAAAGCCAGGTAATAATTCGGATAAGAGAGGTAAAAATCAAATAAATTACTAAAACATAGTAAAGACCCTAGGATAATGCTGAAAACATCACAGGAAAATCATTTTAAAGCGGTGTCATGAAACCCTAGTTGAAAACGAAGTGTCGTTTTAGAAAAAATCAGAGAGTTTTCTTAGGGAAACAATGAAATAGCTCAAAACATATACAGATCTATCATAGATCTAAAGAATCGGGAGAGTTTTAAACATTTAGGGTTTCAAAGAGAACCCAGAGAGATAAAGAAAAACCTCAAACACCGTTGGTTTAACCCACAAAGGTCATAGACCTTGCTTGAACAACCGTAGGTAGCCAGATATGGCGGGAGGGTGATGAGCACAGGTACATGAGGTAGGAGGATTCAACCCCAAATCTCTTGAAGACTTTAGAGATGGAAAACATCGGCGTGAGGGAACCACAGAAGGTAGGAGGATGGTGAGAGCTTCATGGACTCCTACGAAGAGACGGCCGGAGAATGCGAAGAGATTCATCGGAGCCCAAAGAGACAGGAAGTCTCTAGAAGAGCCTTAGATAGATAGAGAGAGAATTAGAGAGATGCGGGACTAGTGAGAAATGAGAGGGGTCGGGGGGGTTAGTCTAGGTTAATTAAGGAAGGTCGAATCTGGATCGTTGATAAAAATCGATCAACGGCCAAGATTAAATCATGTCTGGACCGGGTATCTTTAGTGGGTTGGGCCTGGCTATTGGGCAGATTTAGTTGGGTGGTTTGGGCTGGTTTCAATAGGCTGAAATTGAATTAAATTGGGCTATGATTTAAATAGGAAGGGGTTGATTATTAAATACCCGATTAAATAGATAAATAATTAATCAAAATAGCTAATAATTACATAAAACTAAATTAATTCTAAATAGATTATATTAAGGTAATTAACTAATATTTAAAATAATAAATGACTAACTATTGAATTAAAATGGCATAAAATGTACAATTAGGCTATAATTGCAAAATTATCGTAATTATAGCCAAATAATGCCAAATTGGCTAATCTGTGAAATATTCAAATCCCAATAGAATTAAAAATGATATATTGAGCTGGGAAATATTTTGAAATCATTTATAATACAATTTATGTATAATTAAAAAAATACTGAATAAATTGGAAAAGAATTTAATAAAAATATGAAAAATTACAAAAAAATACCAGTTATTATAAACACTGATTTTGAAGGTATATATTCAAATTTTAAAATTGTTTGAGGAAAAATTGGGTATCAACAACTGCCCCTCTTTAGCCGAGAAGGATGAAAGAGTTGTCGGATAAAAATATGATGGCCAATTTTGACCGAGTGGAAATATCTTGTAAGGTTCAGGCCGCATGCTGGTTTCTGAGATGCATGCATATCCCCGGTTTTACAGGAATCAGGCCGTATGTAGTTCAGGAGCCATCGGCGAAGCATACCGATTGAGCTTTTACAAGAACGTAGGCAACATATAGGACTGATTGAATAAACAGCTTACGGGTTAATTGGGAGAACTGGAGCGGGATCGCTCCTTCCGGGACTGCTGCTGCTTGCTGGGTTACTTGCAAATGAGTAATACAAGCATATCTTGCATAATGTAAACATGATGCAAATTCCCGTTGAACTATGAATGTTGTCTTTGGACGGTTAAGGATGACGACGTTAGACCATGATGTCCTGGGCCATGAATTGTTTGATGCAGGATTCACAGGCCATGAAATGATGTTCTTGGGCCATGAAGATGATTCCTCCGAGCCATGATGCCTTTGAATAATTATATGCAAACTGATTAAAGAGATCCTCAGGCCATGACATGGTGTTCTCGGACCATGAAGATGGTGCCTCCGAACGATGACACCTTTGGATAAATTGGCGATATTTCAGCCCATGAAGATGCAATAGTATGATGCTGACAAGACAGATATTAGTCTTGCGAATTAAAGGGGCAGAGCTTAGCCAAAAAGGAAAGCACAGTAAATAATGCTAGAGGCATTGGTTGCTTTTGGGAAGTAAATGGGAGGCAACATTTAGCCTCGGAAGACAGAAAGGTAGCCTTATGCAAGATGCGAATGTAGATGGAGGTACTCGGAAGGCAGAAAGGAAGCCTTATGCAAGATGCGAATGCAGATGGAGGTAGCGTTTAACCTCGTAAGGCAGAAAGGTAGCCTTATGCAAGATTAAGGAAGGACAACAGAAATTCTTCTTAGATGGTGTTAAATTGCGGTATAGCATTGTGATAATGAAGCATCATTTGTGCTGATAATAAATGTTGGCATGACGAGTTTGAGGAACGATGTATATCCTTTGAGCGGATAATATGTTTTGGGGCTTTTGCAATTTTGTGCCTGTATCCAAAGAAAGATCGTGAGTTTTGTAAAAGGGAACGGTTAGTTCACATTCCTGCTGGTTGTGCTTGGCTCATATGTTTTACCATGATGATATTGTATGTATCATTAGGGTAGCGTTCGCTAAACAACCTACTTCAGAAAAAATAAATATGCATGATTTTGTAAAACTATAATATATAATCTAAAATAGTTTTAGATGAACCGATGACATGACACGGCTCGAGACATTGCAACCTATCCTGTTGTGGAATTTTGAGGGTCCTCCTAAAAATTCTGCCCCAGTTTGCTGGGTGGACGCCTCTGACTGCTTCTCCCGCGGCGATTGGCTGAACTTGCTTCAGAATTATGAGGGCCCTCCTCAAAATTCTGCCCCTATTGGCTGGGTGAATGCTTGTGCACTGCTGCTCGCTTCAGAATTTTGAGGGTCCTCCTCAAAATTTTGCCCCAGTTTCTAATTGCGGAGAAAATAGATTTATATTGAATTGTGACCGAACCCACAGGGCTGCCTACGTATCCCCTCTTAAACGAGAATCATGTCAGGCATAGTTCAATTTACATCATTGAGAAAGCATAAAGATTACACATAGTAGCGCTTGACTGCATCTGAATTGATCGGTTTCGACAAAACTTTTTCGTCCATTTCAGCAAGTATGAGTGCTCCTCCTTCTCAGCACTCTATGAACCATGTACGGACCTTGCCAGTTGGGAGAGAACTTCCCCTTGGCTTCATCTTGATGTGCACAGATTTTCTTTAACACCAGGTGTGAATGGTCTCCGCTTGGCTTTCTTGTTGAAGGACCTGGCCATTCTGTTCTGATATAGTTGACCATACTCTTTTAGAAACTCTGTGTATTCCTTCTTTCTGATGGTGACAAATAAATGCTGATGTGAGTCACCTTGACGTTTTCTGAATCTCCTAGGTTGATAACTTCGGTCTCGTCTAGGGTGGACTTAGGTCTGTTCTCAAAGTTTTCAACTTCTTTGACAATCTCGTCAGGTATGTCGTCTTCGTCTGAATCAATGTCTGTTTGCCGCGTTGTCTCATTGCATGTAACAGTCATCGATTCATCAAGACAAGTAATAGTAATGATGTATAAATAAAGTAATGATAGAAAACAATAGCAGTAAATATCGGATTCGTAAGAGATGTTTAGAAGATGCTTTGATGAATTGAATAACTGTTTTGAACATTGAAGATCTTATTGCAGAAATTGAAAAATGCAGGAAAAGCAAAATCATTTAGTAAATAAAACAGTAAATAATGATTGTTTTAGCCTAGCTACCCCGAGGCTCGTCGGACTTTGGTCGTCTTGATAGACCAGTTCTTGAGATATGTCCCCTTGCTTACAGTCTGTATGGAAGGGCCTTTGGATCTTGTGCGATAGGCTGATGATGCCAGAATGCACGAACTAACCTTTGGGGAGGGGAGTAAGAAAAATTTAAAACAAAAGGTAACCAAGTCAGTGAGGATTATGAAAAAATATATTGCGGTATTTAAACACATAATGCGAAAATGCAAAGCGCGTCCTAAGTTTGGAACCTCTTTGTGGCCGAAGTAGGCCAGCGACAAATTGATTATGAGAACTTAAAATGCTAGAAGCCTCATTTTATTGATAAGAAAAATAGACAAATCCCAAAATGATAGACGAAAAATAAAAGTCTCTAATGGCCATTGGACTTATTACATTGATAGAAAAATAAAGACACTCATGTCTACTTGGTCCCAAAAGAACCTTCCCCAGACTCGGCATTTTTGCTTTCCTCGTGCAGTTTTCCTAGCTCGCGAAGTCCTAGCAACAGGTAGTTTCTAGAAAGTGTTTCCTGACGATAGCTTTGTCGCTACAGTGCAGATCCTCCCACCAACTCAACAGTCTTGGGTGGATATATGAGACCATGCCGAATCTGGGGACTTCGTGCCTCATTTTTCTGCAAAGAAAATAAGGTTAGGCTATTACCCCCACCTGACTCGACTATTTAACGTCAATAATTAGCAGGAAGCATTTAGTTCTCCAAATAAATTCACAGAATGTGAGCGAGTCCGTTTGGGTTTTGGGAAACCCGATGGACTTTTAGATAAGCCTATCTTAAAAGTTATTATGCGTACGACACTTTAGCTCGACTAGGTTTGACCATGATGCATGCAACAGTGCAACAGAGTAAGGTTTCTATAGGGTTTTAGAATGTAACCGTCAACTGCACCGCTGTTCGACTAGTTTTACCGCAAATAAGCTTTTCTGAATTTAGTGGGTAATAATATAGGAAGAGCGCAACCACTCAAGCGTTGCTATTGTATTTTGTTTGGTACAAGTGGAGTATGAATGTTGAGAATGATTATTCAATAATAAATATTAAAACAAGTTGTCACATATTTTCACGTTAAAGAAAGCGGTAAAACAGCAGTAATGATTTAAAGCAGTTACAAAAGAAAACAAAGAGACATGTCAGTTTCGTCTTTAAAGAAAAATAAATGCTTCAAGTAAACAACTAATTTCATGTAAAGGGAATAGGAAAGGGTGCAGGTATTTAAACATAAAGGCACAAATTCACGAAATAATTTGAAATGGTAAAATCATGGATATCCCTAGCAGAGTCTCCATGCTATCACGCCCTCTTTATTCCCCGAGCGCTCCCTTAGGGGCCCGATCGAAAGGGGTTTTGTCACATTGGGTTGAGACAACTCGTTCCTTTTGGGAAAAGTATTTGCTTATTTTGAAGAGTCGCCACCTAACGATTTTAACGGTGCGTTAGGGAACCTCAGGGGTTCAATTACAACTATATTACTAACCAGAGATTGGGTAAGGACTGGAAATTATCCTAAGGGGAAGGTGTTAGGCGCCCCGCAGGATCCTCAAGTGTGGTTCCCGGCCGAATGGTTTTTGTGAATTTGTACGGCTTAGAAAAAAAACAAATAAAGGCTCAAATAAGAGGGGTTTTAAGTCTTAAGCATGCAGATGTTTGGAAACAATAAAGAAGATTAGCTTTTGAAAGGATTAAAGTCTAAGCATATAAAAGGTATCATAGGTTTATAATAATATGGATCACATCAATGCAATACCCGGTAATCACTCCTCGGAGAGGGGCTACACGTTGTATTAGTGCACCGGTCATCATATCCATATTCTACCCTTTCCCACCCCGTGAAAGCAACTAAATCAAGTGTTGATCTCGACCTCTATTGCTTGTTGTTACCTGTCCCTTCCTACCAGTCCCTGAGAAAGTTAAGACTCCTATCCTAAAGGAGGTGCTAGGTAGACCCTCAGGTGTTAAAGGTGAAAATGCTAAGGCGACATATAATGAACAAGTAGATTTGCAGATAAATGAGTAGCACATAAACAGGAAAGGGCTCAAAGACCTCCACAAACAGTGCACATAAACAGCATATCTCATACACAATTAAAGTCCATATTCAGGTTCAAATCCTAAGCATGATATCTAAGTGATAACACAAAGATAGATTTATTGTATAACTTAGAGAGGAAGTCTTAATCAGGCATGCCTACTGGTTTTAAGGATGATGCCAGTTGGACACTAATCACAAAGGACAGTTCTGGTTTTATTTTTTAAGGTGATTACCCAAGGCTTGCCTAGGTGTAAGATAACATGCAACAGTTATTCCGTTGTTTATAACTAATAACATGCAATTCTAGGTGTTGAAGATGTGCAATGACTAATTACCAGTTGTTTAGTACATGGGACTTCTTTAGATATCTGTATTTAGACTAAGTGCAATTAAATGAATACGATCATATAGCATGATGTCTAATGCAGTGTCATGCCCCAAAATCGAGGGACACGTCCGGCGCTCAACCGGGTGGCCCCAATCGAGAGGACCTGGATTTGCCTCACCTATCCCACACATTACCCCGTGATTTCCATATACCTTATTCATGTGAATGAGCAATTTGAGACTTAAAAAAAACACCAAGTAAAATTTATTTGTACCTCTTATCATTAACAACATATGGTGCTAAATACTTGAAAGATACATACAACATACATTCTTCTACCACGTGGACCACGATTGTCACTACCCAAAATACATATGTACAATACCCACGTTATGTCTATGGAGCCTCTACGAGTGATAGAATTTTATTCAATACTTGCTGGAAATAAGGGTCCGGCTATACCTTACAATACAAAATAGGCCCAAAATAAGGTGACATGTACCGCAGACGGCCCCGAAAAGAAGTGGGGCTCACCAGTTCAACTGCGGAGAGGAGAGGAGGCACTACTAACGATGGACTGAATTACCTGTCGTAGAACCACCTACATTCATATAAGAAAATGTAGCGCCCCCGGCAAAAGGGACGTTAGTATTGTGGAATAGTATTAGTATGTATGAAAAAACTTTACTCTAAGTAAGATCATCAATGCACAGATAAGAGACAATAATAGAATCAGCACGCATTGCACAGCCACAAAAACAATTAAAATCACAAGTTCCACAGATTTCCCCTTTTTCCTTTCCAACAACACCATATTCAAGAATTTCATAAATTCTTCATTTCAACGTGATCACATTCCATCCTTATTACCTCGGACACCCTTATTACCTCGGCCTCCCTTATTCCTCACCCACCCTTATTTCTTCGTGTTGCGGCGCGCAACCCGATCCCACCAGACAATCACATTTCATATCAACATTTCCAATTCACAATTTAATCACAGAGAATTTCATCATAAGGACATAATCTCAGTACAACCAACCACCCATACAATTTCAAGACACAACAGATCTTGCCCAAAACGACGAGTCAAATAAGACATTGCCACAATCAGTGTAGTACGATTAAATTAACCACAATTCCTGTTTAGCATATCAGTTCACAGCTCTTAGCACTTGGTCATATTCACATACTTGGGTTTGTTACCAATCTTTCATATCGGCATATTAGGTTACTTAACCAACCTTATACATGGTAAAACATTCACACGTAAATCGCCTTTTCACAATTCCGAATAGCAAAATACCTGAATTTCAGCAAGACAGTCAGAGAGTAGGGCATCATGCCTCAACATATATTGAACACCTAATTTACACATACTCAGACAATTAACACGTAGCGACTGTTCTGGTACCAAAAAGGTGACTTTACGAAGATTAAAATTAGCCATACATACCTGGGGTCGGAATTCCTTTTTAACTTTTACTCACAAATCACCGAACTGACTAGTACCGCCAATCTAGTTCACAGTTAAACATATTCAACTCATAATTGAAAATCATGCATACAATTCGAACTCTTTTAATTATCTTATCAAACGCTAGGTGACCTCATTAGATTACCACCCCTTCCTTGTGAAATTTACCCCAACCCTCTTCCCTTTTTACTAGATTAAGAAGTTTTACTCACATGCATTTGTGGGTTCGACCTCCATTTTCAAAAACCATCCTATGTGTTTTATCTTGATTAAAACCTGAGAACTTGGGGAAAATGGGGTGAAGACATACCTTCTCTCTATTTTTGCTCAAAAATCAGTCAAAAATGAAGGGGAGG
Organism: Nicotiana knightiana; assembly: GCA_005239525.1. NCBI lineage: Eukaryota > Viridiplantae > Streptophyta > Magnoliopsida > Solanales > Solanaceae > Nicotiana > Nicotiana knightiana. The sequence continues at coordinate 154,240 of ML438461.1, read as the reverse complement.
GGTGTTTTAATGAACTGGGGGTCGGGTTTTAAAATTAGAAAAATAGGAGCCCGACACCGGAGTGCGGTCAGGAATGCGATCGCATTCCTGATATGCGATCCGCAGAATGACCCTCAAGATGGGCCAACATTTAAAACACACTGTGTAGGTATGCGACCACTATGCGGTCCTCATGCACGTTATGCAATCGCATAGTGCATCGCATAAACTCCCTTACCAAAATCAATGGGCAAGAATGTGACAACCATGTGGTCCGCAGAACCAACATGCGATCGCATTTTTGACCGCATAGTTGTCCTCAAATTGGGCAGTGATTCTGCCCATGTATGCGACCATTATGCGGTCCGCATACACGTTATGCGATCGCATAGGGCGTCGCATAACACCCAAATTTCTGGAAAATTCATCTTTCAAATTCCGGGGTACTTTTTACTGAAATATATGTCCGTTTTAAGCATTTCTACAGTTATAACAAGTTGGGGACTTATTCGGGTATTATTTTAAACGATAAATTTTACGGGCCTTTACATCCTCCCCTACTTAAAATCATTCATCCACGAATGAGGATCGGAAAATCATTTGGTTTTGAAAACACAATATGCCAACCCTTAATTTTTTTTCTAACTCCAATATCTTCTGAAAATTTTGCCAGAGTTTCCTCTGTGATTAGGCCTATCCAGCTGCCAGATAGCCCCCGAAACACATGTTTCTTAACCAATTCCACACATAAGTAGTTATTTCATGGCCTTGTACATAATTTGGTCATCTCGACGAGTCCCAAATAATTCAGTTATTTCAACATGTCATATACACTTCAATTAATCATTACCCATCTACTCTTCCATTAATCATTTAACCATCACATGAGTTTCACACAATTTCATTTACTCCACAGGGTTGCACATTACTCAATTAGTCACAACATACAGAATTATGGCACAACTTGAGAAGTTACAATAGGCGAGCAATTAGGGGAAAATGGGGTGCTTTTGCACAAAACTGAACATAAAATATAATTTGCTTAGAGATGAAAGTTCGCACGATCACTACTAGACTTATTCAAACAAATGGGGATATTTTTCTTTCTTTCATTTTCCGCTTCCCACGTGGCTTACTCAACGTGTTGGCTTCGCCACAACACTTTAATAAAGAAATTTCTTTGTTCCTCAATATACAGACTTGTCTATCAAGAATAGCAACCAGAACCTCTTCATACGATAATTCTTCATTAACCTCAATAGTCTCAACTGGCACGATGGCTGATGGATCTCCAACCACTTTCTTCAACATAGACACATGGAACACCGGTTGAACTAATGACATCTCAGGGGGCAATTCCAGTCTATAAGCCACATGTCCTATCCTTTGAGAAATCCTATATTGCCCGACATACCTTGGGCTCAATTTCCCTTTCTTCCTAAACAACATTTCTCCCTCCATGGGGGAAACCTTCAAGAATACCTACTCATCCACTTGGAATTCCAATTCTCTATGACCAACGTCCGCATAGGATTTCTGATGACTCTTAGCAGTTTTCATCCTTTCCTGAATGACTCTAACCTCTTCTATAGCTTGGTGCACAAGGTCTGGTCCTAACAATTCTGCTTCACCAACCTCGAACCACCTAATCGGAGATCTACACCTTCTTCCTTACAAAGCCTCAAATGGGGCCATCTAGATACTAGCATGGAAACTGTTATTATAAGCAAATTCTATAAGTGGCAAGTGATCATCCCATCTTCCCTTGACATCTAATACACAAGCCCGCAACATATCTTCAAGCGTCTGAATAGTCCGCTCTACCTACCCATCAGTTTGTGGATGGAATGCTGTGATCAGATTTACCTGAGTACCCAAACCTTGCTGAAATTTCTTCCAAAAGTTAGTTGTGAATTGGGCCCCCCGATCCAACATAATATAAACTGGAGTACGGTGAAGCCTGACTATTTCTTTGATATACAACTGAGCATACAGTTCTACAGTATCGGTGGACTTGACTGGCAAGAAATGCGCCGACTTCGTGAGTCGATCCACTATCACCCAAATTGAGTCGAACTTACGTGGAGTGCGTGGTAACCCCACCACAAAGTCCATATTCATCATCTCGCATTTCCATATTGGTATTTCCATAAGCTGCGTCAACCTACCGGACCTCTGATGCTCGGCCTTCACCTGCTGACAATTTGGACATCTAGAGACAAAGTCTGCCACAACTCTCTATATACCACTCCACAAATAAACTTCCCGGAGATCATGATACATTTTCGTAGATCCTGGGTGCATGGAATACCTGGAATTGTGAGCCTCCGCCATTACCCTCTCCCGAATATTATCCACATATGGAACACATAGCCTTCCCTGGCATCGTAAAACACCATCATCGCTACCGAGTGAAAACGCTGAAATCTTGTTATTCAAAATTGCCTCCTTCAACTGCGCCAATGCTGGATCCATACACTGCTTTCCCTTGACTTCCGCTACAAGGGATGATTCTGCTCCATTATGCACCATAATATTTCCCTCGCCTGAGGTTAAGAGACAGACCCCCAGACTGGCCAATTGATAAATCTCCCGAGCTAAAGGCCTCTAATCCACTTTCAAATGAGCCAAACTACCAATAGACTTCCTACTGAGAGCGTCGGCCACCACATTTGCCTTCCCTAGATGGTACAAAATGTTCATATCTTAATCCTTAAGCAATTCTAACCATCGTCGCGGCCTTAAATTCAACTCCTTTCGCTTGAACAAATATTGGAGACTCTTGTGGTTTGAGAAAACATCCACATTGACCCCATACAAATAATGCCGCCAGATTTTTAATGCAAACACAACTGCCGCGAGTTCTAAATCATGCGTCGGATAATTCTTCTCGTGATTCTTGAGTTGCCTGGAACCATACGTTATAACCTTCCTATGTTGCATGTACACACATCCTAAACCAACCCTTGAAGTATCACAATAAACCACAATCCCTCCGTGCCTTCTAGAAAAGTCAACACCGGTGTCGAAGTCAATCTTGATTTCAATTCCTGAAAGCTCTTCTCATAAGCGTCGGACCATGGGAACTTAATTTCTTTCTACATCAATTTAGTCAATGAGGAGGCGAGGGTAGAGAATCCCTCTACAAACCTCCGATAATACCCAGCTAGACCCAAGAAACTACGAATCTCTGTCGGGGTCGTTGGTCTAGGCCAATCCTTCACTGCTATGATCTTCTAGGGATCAACCTTAATCCCTTCTCTGGAAAAAACATGACCCAAAAATGCGATTGACTCCAACCAAAATTCACATTTTGAAAACTTGGCATACAATTGGTGTTGATGAAGAGTCTGCAGAACTGCCCTGAGGTGATTAGCATGATCCTTTCGACTTCGCGATTAGACTAGGATGTTTTCACTTTCCACTTCACCGCACGATATATAATAACAATAAAAAGGGTGTTTCCTAAAGGTCCATGTAGTCCCCTAATTATAGATGTGCTCGACAACACCCCGATAAGAAGGGATCTACTAGACACGGCTCCGAGACATCCTAAGACAATTTAAAACCTTAGGCTCTGATATCAAGTTTGTAACACCCCAAAATTGAGGGACATGACCGGCGCTCAACCGGGTGGCCCTTGTCAAGCGGACATGGATTTGCCTTACCTATCCCACGCATTACCCAGTGATTTCTATATACCGTATTCATGTGAATTAGCAATTTAAGACTTAACATAAAACTCCAAGTTATATTCATTTCTACCTCTTATCATTAAAAACATATAGTGCTAAATACTTGCAAGATACATACAACATACATACTTCTACCACGTGGACCACGATTGTCACTACCCAAAATACATATGTACAGTACCCACGTTATGTCTATGGAGCCTCTACGAGTGATAGGATTTTATACAATACTTGCCGGAAACAAGGCTCCGGCTATACCTTACAATACAAAATAGGCCCAAAAGAAGGTGACATGAACCACACATGGCCCCGAGAGGAAGTGGGTCTCACCAATTCAACTGTGGAGTGGAGAGGAGGCACTACTGACGGTGGACTGAATTACCTGTCGTAGAACCACCTACATTCATATAAAAAAATGTAGCGCCCCCGGCAAAAGGGACGTTAGTACTGTGGAATAGTACTAGTATGTATGAAAAAACTTTACTCTAAGTAAGATCAGCAATGCACATATAAGAGACAGTAATATAATCAACAAGCATTGCACAACAACAGAAACAATCAAAATCACAAGTTCCACAGATTTCCCCTTTTTTCCTTTCCAACAACACCATATTCAATAATATCATAGATTCTTCATTTCAACGTGATCACATTCCATCCTTATTACCTCGGCCACCCTTATTACCTCACCCACCCTTATTTCTTCGTGTTCCAGCGCGTAACCCGATCCCACCGAACAATCACATTTCATCTCAACATTTCCAATTCACCATTCAATCACAGAGAATTTCATCATAAGGACACAATCTTAGTACAACCAACCACCCATACGATTTCAAGGACTCAATAGATCTCGCCCAAAACGACGAGTCAAATAAGACATTGCCACAATCAGTGTAGTACGATTAAATCAACCACAGTTCCTGTTTAGCATATCATTTCACAGCTCTTAGCACTTGGTCATATTCACATACTTGGGTTAGTTACACATCTTTCATATAGGCATATTAGGGTACTTAACCAACCTTATACATGGTAAAACATTCAAAAGTAAGTCGTCTTTTCACAATTCCGAATAGAAAAATACATGAATTTCAGCTAGACAGTTAGAGAGTAGGGCATCATGCCTCAACATATTTACAACACCCAATTTACACATACTCAGAAAATTAACGCGTAGCGACTATTCCGGCACTAATAAGGTGACTTTACGAAGATTAAAGTTAGCCATACATACCTGGGGTCATAATTCTTTTTTAACTTTTACTCACAAATCATTGAACTGACTAGTACCGCCAATCTAGTTCACAATTAAACATATTCAACTCAGAATTGGAATTCATGCACACAATTCGAATTCTTTTAATTATTTTATCAAACGCTAGGTGACCTCATTAGATTACCACCCCTTCCTTGTGAAATTTACCCCAACCATCTTCCCTTTTTAGTAGATTAAGAAGTTTTACTCACATGCATTCATGGGTTCGACCTCCATTTTCAAGAACCGTCCTATGTGTTTTATTATTGATTAAAATCTGAGAACTTGGGGAAAATGGGGTGAAGACTTACCTCTTTGAGTGAAGAAGATATCACTAACTCGATAGATTCTAGGCTTGAGCGACTTTGAAGAATCAATATTTTTATTTTTTTTTATGAAGAAGAACTTTCCCTCTCAAGAACCCTCTCTCCCTTCTCTCTATTTTTGCTCAGAAATCAATTAAAAATGAAGGGGAGGGGTGTTTTAATGAACTGGGGGTCGGGTTTTAAAACTAGAAAAATAGGAGCCCGACACCGGAGTGCGGTTAGGAATGCGATCACATTCCTTACATGCGGTCCGGAGAATCGACCGCAGAATGGCCCTCATGATGGGCCAACATTTAAAACACACTGTGCAGGTATGTGACAACTATGTGGTCCGCATGCACGTTATGCGATCGCATAGTGCGTTGCATAACCTCCCTTGCCAAAATCAATGGGCAAGAATGCGACAAACATGCGGTCCGCTGAACCAACATGTGATCGCATTTTGGACCGCATAGTTGTCCTCAAATTGGGCACTGATTCTGCCCATGTATGCGACCATTATGCAGTCCGCATACACGTTATGCGATCGCATTGTGCGTTGCTTAACGCCCAAATTTCTGGAAAATTCATCTTTCAAATTTCGGGGTACTTTTTACTGAAAAATATGTCCGTTTTAAAAATTTCTACAGTTATAACAATGTGGGGACTTATTTTGGTATTATTTTAAACGATAAATTTTACGTACCTTTACATGCAGCATGATGCATAGTAACCTAAACAGGCTTTCTAAATGCACATAAAATCACAACATTATGCACCATTTCAAGAATAGTAAGAGTAAATCTTGTTAAAGTTACTTACCTTGAAACAGGATCTCTAAGTGCGCAAGGGTGGTGAGGCATGATTGCAATTTATTTATCCTAGGACAGGACTTCTAATGAAGTTTCAGAACATGTTTACATGGAGGGAATCACATAATAGCAGTTTATTTTATTGTTAATATTTATCCTATAGGCAGGATTTCTAAGCGTAGATGAGATGTTGAATACAATATACATAAACCCTAAGTAGCATAGTATCTAATGCATGGACATGTGAACCTACACAGGATCTCAATCGCAAAGATAGGGAATAAAAACCTAACATGGTTTCTACCCTTGTAATATCTAGGAATGCATAGTTATGCTTCCCGTTTCACTATCCAGCCCCAAAATTATTTACAAATTATTACAGGCCAGGGATTATGGATTACACAAGCAGAAGTGAAAAAATAAGAAGATATTCTATAGGGAGCCTTCAATTAGGCCCAAATCCTCTAAACCTCATTGACATATGGTATTCATAGCCTTTTCACAGTCCAGGTGTGTCAAAGTTCCCTAAGGACCTCAAGGGCTCTCGGGAAGTGCTCACACCCAGACTTAGTAACCAGGAGTTAAACATGTGCAGTGTGGAAATACCAGCCTCAGTGTTTCAGAGTTCAGAGGGAACTCAAGGTCCCAAAACAGTGCTCACGCTCAGGGGGCAGAACTCAAAGGTATAGGAATCGAGTGAAGTGCAGGAGATTGATTTGAAAAGGTTTTGACACAAAGCACTGCATTGATTCAGTAAATAAAGAAGTTTTTCTGAAATTTTTTTGATCAGTAATGAAATAACTTGAATATAATGTAAACATCTTTGGAAAAGGAACAAAGAACGCGCACATGTTCAGCATATTCAAGCATAGATTTCACTCATAGACCAGTGTTGAGTCTGAAACGACACAGTTAGTCACCAAGAATTCATGCCAAGATCTAAACATAATCAGATTCGAAGGAGTACTGGGAGAGGATAAGACATCATTACACATAGGTTTAAGAAACACATGTTAAGTAACATACAAGGCAATTATAGTATCTTAGGGATTGCATGTTGAGGCTATAAGGGAAGAGATACCCAGAACCAAACAACATAATATGTGAAACTAGTTGCAAGTGGGACAACATAACCATAAGTAAAAGGAAACTAGAAGCAGGATGCATCGTAATAACCAGAGAAACATGTTGTTTTGGAGACTTTAAATATAAACTGGAAACATACCAGTTGAAGACAACAAATATAGAATAAAAGGTAAGTAGAATAGCTAGTCTTGGCTTCCAGCCGACTAGCAATAGCAAAAGATTGAGAGAAGAATAGTAGATTGTGTGTGTGAGCAACACAGAATAGAACAAGGTCTATCTTCTTTTTTGTTAATGAAAGAGTAGCGTGTATATATAGTTTTTGAAAACCAGTAGTGAATAAGGCAGAAAATCAAAATAAACCAGTAATTGGGGACTGAGCATCAATCAGTACACGATCAGTATAGGTATCCCTTAATTTAAGGGATTGAGTTCAAACGGCTAGCAGGAAAAACAGCAAATAAGGAAAGTTCCCATATGTGGCATGCATATGGCATATAAGGAAACAATTTCAAATCAGTACAAGTATACAATAAAGGCTAGGTTCACATACTCAAATTAAGGGCATGGGAATCAATTACCAGCAAATAAATCATGTAACAAGGTAAAAAAATGGACTATGGTCGGAAATTAATCAGTAAAGTCTCAAATCACAAGGAATCAGATATTCAAAATAATAAATCCGGAACCCTAACAAACTAAAACTACAGAGAATCAGGGATTCAAACAGGAGTAATAGCAATTAAAGGAAATTAACATGAATCGAATAAATCACAAGCAAGAGGTCAGAAACCCTAATAGTAAAAGCATGTGAAATCAAGGATTCTCATGAACTTATAGGGCAAACAACAAGACAAACGGGACATCAAGGAAAGAACAATAGAGGGTAAAACAACATGGAATCATAAAGCTCATACATATGCAAACAGTATTGAAGACAAAGTCATGTAATAATTCGGATAAGAGAGGAAAAAATCAAATAAATTACTAAAACATAGTAAAGACCCTAGGATAATGCTGAAAACATCGCAGGAAAATCATTTTAAAGCGGAGTCATGAAACCCTAGTTGAAAACGAATAGTCATTTTAGATAAAATCAGAGAGTTTTTTAGGGAAACAACGAAATAGCTCAAAACATATACAAATCTATAATAGATATAAGGAATCGGGAGAGTTTTAAGCATTTAGGATTTTAAAGAAAACTCAAAGAGATAAAGGAAAACCTCAAACGTTGCTGGTTTAACCCCCAAAGGTCATAGACCTTGCTTGAACAACCGGAGGTATCCGGAGATGGCCGAAGGGTGATGAGCACAGGTCCAGGAGGTACGAGGATTCAAACCAAGTCTCTTGAAGACCTTAAAGATGGCAAACATCGGCGTGAGGGAACCACAAGAGGTAGGAGGATGCTTGGAGCTTCATGGTCTCCGGCGAAGAGACGACCGGAGAAGCCGAAGAGATTCATAGGAGCCCAAAGAGACAGGAATTCTCTAGAAGAGACTTAGAGAGATAGAGAGAGAATTAGAGAGATGAGGGACCAGCGAGAAATGAGAGGGGTCGGGGAGTTAGTCTAGGTTAATTAAGGAAGGTCGAATCCAGACCGTTGATCAAAATCGATCAACGGCCAAGATTAAATCAAGTCTGGACTGGGTATCTATTGGGTGGGCCCTGGGTATTAGGAAGGTTTAGTTGGGTGGTTTGGGCTGGTTTGAATAGGCTGAAATTGAATTAAATTGGGCTATGATTTAAATAGGAATGGGTTGATTGCTAAATACCCGTGTAAATAGATAAATAATTAATCAAAAAAGTTAATAATTACATCAAATTAAATTAATGCTAAATAGATTAAATTAAGGTAATTTACTATATTTAAAATATAAAATGACTAACTATTGAATTAAAATGGCATAAAATGTACACTTAGACTATAATTGCAAAATTATCGTAATTATAGCCAAATAATGCCAAATTGGCTAATCTGTAAAATAATCAAATCCTAATAAGATTTAAAATGATATATTGAGCTGGGAAATATTTTGAAATCATTTATAATACAATTTATGAATAATCAATCAAATACTGAATAAATTAGAAAAGAATTTAATAAAAATATGAAAAATTACGGAAAAATACCAGTTATTATAAAGAGTGATTCTGAAGGTATATATGGAAATTTTAAAATAGTTTGAGAAAAAATTGGGTATCAACAAGTGTGAAAGGAAAACAATTGAAGTGTTTATAGAAGCCATTTAGGCAAATTTGAGAAGCGGAAAGGTCGAACCAATAGCGGTTCATGGGCTTCTCGAGAATCATGTTGACACCGACCTCTACGTGGCCTTTATGTCACGTCATTTAATATTTTGACGAGGCTGACGTCATAATGAGGATATCGAAAAGGAAGGAATTCAAGACCGTTTCTTATCACTTCATTCTAAAAAAATGTGGGGAATATATGTATACGGCTAAAATCAGAGAGCCTGATTTTAGAATATCTGTATAGCCTGTCTTCGGAGGGTTCGAAACACATTTCAAGGTTTGACATCTAGGAAGCATATCAAGGATTCTCCATGCTCGCCCTCGGGGCGGTATAAATCGATGACCATCATGAAAAAGCGGGAAATTTCCAAAAGATACGTGGTTAAAGCTGACCAAGTCCACAAAAATAGTACCAGTCCGTACTGTGACATTAAATAGTTGTACAGGCTGCATTTCTTTGTAATAATTACATATGTACTATGTTGGAATTCCCCCTCTTATATAAAGGGGACCCTTGTCATTTAGTAAGATATATGATATTCAATACAAGAACAAGAACATTCTCTACTCTCTAACTCAAACATTCTTCACAATTGTTTCATTGATTTATTGCTTTCTATTTATTGTGTTCATTGATTTTTCTTCATTTATTGCTCATTATTGATCATAAAGAGGACATTTTCGAGGCCTTCAGTATTGTTATGTCTTCATCGACCGTCCTCTTTCAAACACACGAACTCGACCTCGAGGCCCTGTTTCGGCCAGCTCGAGATCCTGTATCTCAATAGCTCGGTCTGCATATCTCTACTTTCCGTTGTTATTATCACACTTTCTTTACTTATATTTAGCATCTACTGCCTGACAACTAGTATTAAAATAAATCACATACTTTTAGAACCACAAAATAAAATTTAATTGTAACTTCCTTTTTCACGGTAAACATAAATAAATTTTAAAAAAATTTATTTATGTCCAAGGATTAATTTTCTAAATGAAAAGCTATGTGTAAAAAAATAAATTTACTCTAAATGATTGATAAAGGTGGAAAAGGATAATCTTTGAACAACCATAGTATGTAATAAATAAACTAAAAAAAATTAATTTGATGAATAAAGAATGAATGTGGTATAAGAAAATGTGTCAAAGCGTTTATGACATTAGAAAAATTAATGTACTGGTACAGGGAAATATTCCTGCTACAAATTTAGTTAACATCGATGAGTCATTGAGACCATCTTTAGAGTCATGGTCTTGAAACACAAACTGTGCGAGCCAAACACAAATGACTACAAGGCTTAAGTCTATCAAAGAAGAGTATAATAATTCAATTATAATTTCTTTACAAATTAAATCTATCCAAAGTACGTTAAGTAAAGAATAATTTACACTTAGAAAGTTTCGGAAAGCATGCTAGTATAACTTTAAGAAAATATGATAAAATGATTTGTTATTATGTTAATGTGTCACGATCCAAAATTCCAGCCCGTTGTGATGGCGCCTAACGCACTTTCTAGGCAAGCCTGACTTAACAATAAAGAACCAAATTAACAGAATTTGTAGAAATGACATAAGTATGAAACCTCAATATAACAAAATACCGCTAATACATGATAAATCCGTAGAAAATTGATTAATACAGAGTCGTGAGCTATACGACGAAATATAAGTCTGACAGCTAAATTACAATACAGTCTGAACTATAACAAAAAGTACATAAGAAAAGACAGGCCAAGACTATGGGCAAGAATGCAGCTCAACTTCGTCTCCAGGTACTCAGCTCAATTAAGTGCAGAGTGTAGCATGAGTACAATCGATACATTGTAAGAAATTATTATAAAATAAGCGAGGATTATAAATGATACTTGCTATACTTGCACAGTTTTATCAATTTAACAGGTACAGAGCCATAATTTGATCAAGTCCTAAATCACTGAAAGAACCCTCTAGATCTGTGTGTGTGAATTTACTCAAGTTCTCTTGTTCAGTCAAAAGTACAACATAATAAGATGATATCCACATAAATCAGGTAATTAACTATGGCAATTTGGAAGTAAAGATGAGATGCAAATTCAAAACAAACACTTGCAAGACATTCCTCAACTTTTCCATATTCACACAAAACCAGTGATCAATTTTCCTCGATATTCGCCTATTCACTATCAAAAGATAAATATAAGACGGTGACTCTAGGGGGATGGATCAATATCTACACGCAAGCACAATCAATTCAACACAATCCGATTGTCCGCCCGGCATGTTCATAAGCATACAACACTATCCGACTGGCATGGTCACAGACACCTAGTACAAATCATATCACTCAGAATCAAATATACAAGAATATATGTATATGATGAATGAATAATAGATCTCATGCTTCTGGATTGGTATAAATGTTATGCTAGAGTGTAGACATGTGCAAAGTGTGCTATCATAGCTCAAATCTGCAATTTCATCACAGAAATAACATTTATCAAGTTTGTTCAAGGAATTAGCCTCAATATAACCCCGAACATGGCTCAAATAGTTCACAACAATAATACAAATATGAGAAACATCATAGCCTAAAGCATAACAGTCAATTCTAGGAATACCATAGCCTAATCACTACCCTGAACATTGATAAATACCTCGTTGCTCGCACAAAGGCTCAAACCCCACACATATGTGCACCCATAGCATGTAGCTATCACAAATAACTCCACACCTACTCTCTTATCACATGTGGCTATGCATCTGCGGTCAATAGTCTGTATTTGCACTTCGCTTCTGCGAGCCTTCCGCCGCACCTGCACCTCCGCATCTCCGACCAAGAGCACCGTATATGCGTTTACACCAAAAGCCACACACCTTCAACAATCAACACGAAGTCCACAATGATATATTAACTATCTGAAACACCCCCCTCCCCAATACCCCGGGACCTCATCCAAACTTACCAACAGGTCATAATACACAATACGGACTTACTCTAATCCTGAAATCACATATACAATATCAAAACCTTGAATCGTACCCCAATTCAATCTTAAAGAACTAATGATATTCCAACTTCTAGAACTAATGTCGAATCGTATCAAATCAATTCAATATGACATCAAATATTGAACACTACTCCCAAATGACACTATGAACTATTCCAACTACCCCAACTAATATCCAAACCTGATATCAAAAAGTCAACTCTCAGCCTAACATTTAGCTTTCGAACTTTCGCCAAAAAGCCTCAAACCAACCTACGAATCTCCAAATCAACATCTGGACGTACGCTTAAGTCCAAAATAACAATACCATGCTATCAGGACCACCAAAACTCCATTCTGGAGTCATCTGCACAAATGTCAATCTTCGGGCGACTCTTCCAACTTAAGCTTCCAACCTGGGACTAAGTGTCACAATTTACTTTGAAACATCACTGCAACAAAACAAACCACCTCATCAAGTAACAAAACCACAAACGAACATAAAAATTGAATATAATAGAAGATCGGAAGTACAATAAACAAAATGACAGTCGGGTCGTGATATTCTCCCCCTCTAAAACAAATGTTCTTCATCGAATGGGTCTAGAATTATACCCGGAGTCTCAAATAGTTATGGATTTCTGCTCCGCATATCCCAGTCTACCTCCCAAGTAGCCTCCTCGACTGGGCGACCTCTCCAATGAACTTTCACTGATGTTATATTCTTCGAACTCAACTTCTGAACTTGCCTGTCCAAAATTGTCGCTAGCTCCACATCATAAGTCAAATCACCATCCAATGGTACCGTGCTGAAGTCCAAAATATGTGACGGATCACCATAATACTTCTGAAGCATAGAAACATGAAGCATTAGATCAACACCTGATAGACTAGGTGGCAATGAAAATATGCAAACCACCTCTCCCACCATCTCAAGCACCTCAAAAAGACCAATATATTGAGGTCTACGCTTGCCCTTCTTCCTAAACTTCGTCACATCCTTCATGGGAACTCGAAGAAATACCTTCTTACCCACCATATATGCAATATCACAAACCTTCCAATCAGCATAACTCTTCTGGCTAGACTATGTTGTATGAACCCGATCGTAAATAAAGTTGACTTTATCCAAGGTATCCCGAAAAAAATCAGTGTGCAACAACCTAGGCTCTCCAGAATCAAAACAACCAACTAGATAACAACAATGCATCCCATACAAAGCCTCATAATGATCCATCTGAATACTCAATTGGTAATTGTTGTTGTAGGCATACTCTGCAAGCGGTAATAATTGATCCCTTGAACCCCCGATATTTATAACACACGCGCGTAGCATATCCTCCAAGATCTGAATGGTGCACTCACGCTGGGAGGGGAGGGGGAATGATGTACTCATCTCAACGCGTGTACATAACTCACACTGCATCGCTCTCCAAAAATGTGATGTTAACTGCGTGCCTCTGTTGGAGATAATGGGCACCGGCAGATCATGAAGACGAACAATCTCAGTGATATAGATTTTAGCCGGCTGCTTTGAATAATAGGTAGTCACAACTGGAATGAAGTGGGCAGACTTGGTCAGTCTATCCACAATAACCCACAATGCGTCAAATTTCTCCAAAGATCGTGGGAGACCTATAATGAAATCCATGGTAATATTCTCCCACTTCCACTCGGGAATGTGAAGTCTTTGAGGAAAACCTCCCCCTCCCCCCCCGACCTCTGAATCTCGTACATCACATGTTGACAGTTCAAGCACCGAGACACATACACCACTAGATCACAGCGGGTCACCCCAAAAGACATCACAAGAAAGTTATAGTGCCCATGAAGGATCCTAAAAGCCGTCTTCAGAATGTCATAATCTCGAATCTTCAACTGATGATACCCCGACCTGAAATCAATCATCGACAACACTCTGACACCCTGAAGAGGGTCAAATAAGTCATCAATACGCGGTAAAGGATACTTGTTCTTAATGGTATCTTTGTTCAACTTCTGGTAGTCAATACGCATCCTCAAATTACACCCCAATGCGACAAACTAGGCCTGATGAAGCCCTTATCAAGAAATTATCAAAGATGTTCCTTTAAGTCTTTCAATTCCACTGGTGCTATGCGATATAGTGAGATACAGATGGTCTGGGTTTCTAGCACTAGATCAATACCAAAATCAATGTCCCTGTCGGGTGGCATGCACGACAGGTCTTCATGAAACACATCCAGAAAGTCTCTCACTACATGAACAAACTCAATAGTAGGATTATCAACCCTAACATCTTGTACAAAGGACAAATATGCCATACATCCCTTCTCAACCATCCGTTGAGCCTTCAAATATGAAATCACTCTACTAGAAATATAATCCTGGGAACATCTCCACTCAACCCTAGGCGGCCCGGCTTTGCCAATGCCACGGTCTTATAATGATAATCCAAATAGTGTAACATGCTAAGCAGTAAAAGATCAACTCTCATCTCTAATCCCTCAGTAGTCACCACACATGACCGATATACAGGATCATTATCAAAAGAATCACCCATCAGTGTAGATATATGAATAGGCATAACCAAAGAATCACGGGGCATATCCAAATAACTATCAAAGTATAATGACACAAGAATAAGTGGAACCATGATAAAATAATACCGAAGCCTCCCTATGGCGCACTGAAAAAATACATTTGATCATGACATCGGAAGCAATCTCCTCTGGCCTGGATGGAAATGCATAGCAACGGCCCTGGCCACTACCTGATCGACCTCCCACTCAAGGGCGGCCTCGAGCTGAATGAGCACCACCCGAGCTGGTTGTGCAGGTGGTGCAGCTGCTGATGTTGAAATCATACGCTGAGAGCTCTACTGTGGAACCCTACTGAATATTGTAGGGAAATTTCCTTTGAGATGACTCTAGTCTCCGGACTCATAAAAACCTAACACTAAAGGCTGTTGACCCTGATAGTCTGAAGAACTGCCTGTGGAAACTTGGGCAGATGGAGCACGGTAAGAACTATGCGTCGGCAATGCACACAATGATGACTCAGCTGTGCGTGAACTCTAGGAATTGTGGCTAACTGAAGATCCACATTAGGAACCAACTCCAAGCGTCTAGCAATCTCGACCACCTTGTAAAACCTAGCATCAGTCGAAGCCTCTCGAGCCATACTAAAATGTAAACTATAGATGAGGCCATCAATGAACCTCCTAATCTTATCCCTCTCCGTGGGAATAAACCATACTGCATGATGAGACAAATATGCGAACCTCATCTCATATAGGGTCACTGTCATATCCACATAGCGTAACTTCTCAAACTGCCTATGCAAATCCTCTCTGTGAGTTTGTTGGACAAACATCTCTAAGAATAGAACTGAGAACTCATGCCATGTTAGTGTTGGTTGTCCTACTCTATTCATAACTCTGCCACCATTTGTAAGCTGCCCCAATCAACAGAGAGTAATAAATGCAATCCCACTGGTGTCCAAAATACCCGCTATGCGAAGAATCCGCTGACACCTATCTAGAAAATCATAAACATCCTCTATTTGGAGGATTAAGCCTCCCAACCCGCTATAATATCATCTGCTCCGCAATGCTCATAAGGGGGCCAACCTCGACCGGAGCCGCGGCAATCGACTGAATTTGCAGTACACCCGGTGTCTGGTGAAACTAGGCTAACTGCTTTGGAGTACGGGTGGCAGGAGTATGGGCACCTCCCAGCCTATGAAATTTCTTGTGCAGCTGGAACTAAAACCTAATAATCCAGGCTCGTGCACATAGTCAAAATCTGGGCTAAGGCCTTCTAAAGGGAGGGAATAACAATGGGCACGGCTAGTGAAGGATCTAGCCCCACCGACTCAACAATATCTGGTGCTTGATCCTCACCTATAGTAACTGGTGGCTCTACAGATGCTGCTCTAGCTATTGTACGAGCCACACCTCGGCCTCTACCACGACCTTGGACTCTCGCGGCCCTAACTGGTAGTACTATAGTCGTCTGCCTGATCCGGTTGCACGTGTCTTCACCATCTGTAAGGCAATAGAATAGTGACGTTTCAAGCATCTGAAATGACAAATCCGCATGACATTAACGCAAGAAAGTGAAGTTTCCTAACATTTGAGTAGCCTCTCGAAGATAAGTAAAGACGTCTCTGTACCAAATCGCAATACTCTACTAAATATTCTCATAACATGTAATATCTATGAACCTAAGGCTATGATACCAACTTGTCATGGCCGAAAATCCCAATCTGTCGTGATGGCATCTAACACACTTGGAAATTAAGCAGGACATAACAATAAAGAACCTTAATAATTTAATTTTTGGAAATAAGATAAGTTTGAAACATCAATGTAACAAAACACAGCTGATACACGATAAATCTCCCAGAAAATTGATAAATACAGAGTCATGAGCTCTACGTTGGAATACAAGTCTGAAAGCTAAATAACAATATTGTCTAAACTATAAATAATAGTACATAAGAAAATACAACCCAAGACTGCGAGCGAGATTGCAGCTATTGTAGACCGTATCATGAGTACAACCGACCCAATGTACTCACCATGTATTATAACTTACCTTAGCGAGGTAATATAAACAAGAATTATAAATGATACTTGCTATAACCTATACAGTTTCATCAATTTAACAAGTACATAACAATAATGTGACCAAGTAGTAAAGCATAGAAAGAACCTTCAGCTGATAATACTTATCTTTCAAGTTATTCAAACATAAGTTGATCTTTGACAGTGAGATTCTGTTGTATTTTAAACCTTCAACCGTGGTAATAATATTGGAATATTATTTTTGTGACACGATCTTGGTAGATGATTTGTTTTTTTCTTCGATGGCGTATGCCAGACCATCGCATCAAGATGAATTTTAGCATTTAGTACCCAAGACATGTAGATTTTGCATGCTATGTACAGGACTACATATTAAAGTTTAGTACGATTCGACATTATTTAGGAAGAAGATAGTTTGTACGTTCGATTCTTGCAAATTATTTGCTCAAAATGGCAACATTTCATGTTGTTAACATATTATAAAATTTAATTAAAAAGCAAGCAAAATACATAAAAGTATTATTTTTACTTCCAACTAATATAAAATATGAATTGATTTGCTCCCTATTAAAGAAGAAGATAGGTTGCTGCAAAGTTTATTTGGACAAATTATGTGATTGCAAGCATTTCGAGGAAGTTGCTGTAAGACTTTTTGTGAAGCTGCTTGCGAGCTACTCCCTTGAACTACTTGATCTATTTCAAACATTTTTTGGAAGATATAGAATTAATGTATTCATGAGAGTTACTTTTTTCTCATAAACGCATACTCCAATCAGAAAGATATTTTTTTATGTAAAAAACATTGTGGCATATCCTTTTACAAAAATTCGAAACGTGATCAAAGCTACCCTCGTGACATGACAGGAGAAATGGCATTATGTGGGTAGGTGAGCAAGAGACAGAAGAGGAGGGGGAACGAAGCAAACATACATGTGGACCTATGATCACATATACGAGTTTTGTTTGTAACGTAGTACAAGTAATAAATTTTCACATTTTCAAATATAAGTTTATCAAAATGAATACATGAAGGGATTAATAAGAACAAGTCACATTCTTGTTACACCCCATAAGTTTAACAACCTTGATATCGTTATATATATATTTGACATATTATTTTGAGTGAAATATTTTTAATAAAAAATTTAAAAAATATGATTTTATATAATTATTATTATTACTAATTTCGATATGTTGTAAATTATACACATAATACAAGAAACTTTATGAGATTTTTTCTTATCGTAGAGATATAAATTATTTTCACAAAAAAAGAACAGAGAGAGAAAATGAGATGCACATCACTGTCGGTATAAACTTTCATTTCTATCCAGTCATTCCAAATGTTTAAATATTATTCTAATACATTCATTTCATAAGCTCACAGAGTTGATAAATTTTTATTTACTTTAATTTTGTTCTTTTTTTTAATGTCTAGCATATTTTTTGATGTCTAGCATTATTAGTTTGTCTCACAAATATATTCATCATTTTAAAAAAATTATTTAAGATCTACTATACATGACAGGAAATGTCATGGGACTCACTCTTGGTTTTCTCCATTGAAAATATTTTTTTTCTCTTAGTAAATTAAGAGGAATCCTTTTTCAGAAGAATGTTCGATAGTCCACTAGCGCATCTGGGACCGGGAGATACCGAGTATGTTCAGAGGAAAGTTTACGAGGACACTTGTGGAAATCATTCCGGTACTGTGTTACACCCTATGTTTTTGTATGTGAAAGTATACCATTAGTAAATTGCTGAAAGCTCGGAAATGAGATGTTACATCCTGCATTTTCGTACGTTAATCTTTTGTTATAAGTTAATCAATGTAAGCTCGGGAATGAGATAGTAATTATTGAGATATTTCGAGCAAGTGATAAGTAAATTCGTGAAGGTTAGAGGATGAGTGAATCGAAGGAATTGAGTTTCGTCGATGTTTGTCAATTTGGGATAAAATACGATCTAAGCTATAATACCCGGTATTTGTTGACTAGTGCCATACAAGGTACCGCATGACCATGATATTAAGATGTATAAAGTGTGTTAAAAGTGAGTAGTATTTAAATAATTTGAGATATTACCTAATTATGTTGGTAAATAGTTAATTATTGATTTTTAATGGGATATTAAGAAGGTAATTAAAATTGGTGGATAAACTCAAGGGAGGCATCACCCCAACGTGGCAGCCAACTATCCCAAATTAGTGACTCTTAAGTTCATATAGTGAGGTGGCAAAGTTAGAGGGTTATGTGGCTAAGTCACCACATGAAGTCGCACCCACACCCACTAAGGTATAAGACCTATCTAATTCACAAAGAGAGGCGCGTATATCTAATTTGAAAGTAATGGCTCTTCAATAAAATTCAAATGAGATTTCTTACCATCATAGCAAAGGGATTTGTGATTCTAAGAGTGTACGGTGCAATCTTTCTCAAGAATATCATATGGATTTATTCCTGCTTTGATCATTCCATTGCGTGTTTTGTCGCGATTGACGGGTGTTAGAGGGATTTTCAAGAGAATCGACTCAGGCATATTAAGGCTATCCCTTCTTTCCTTTTGGAATGATCCATATGATACAAATGAAAGGAGAAAATGCACATCGTTCATAAATGACTTTATTCATAGAAATACTAGAGGTGCCTATGCTCTTGATTCCCCATGTGTCCTATTATTCTATCATCTGTTCATGAGTCTCAGAAAATACGTAAGTTGATATAGTTTATTTCATGATATTAATAAAAGGCGTGTTGATCTTATGACATTCCAAAATATCTTATTAACGTACTTCTTATCCATTTCATGCATTTATACATGAACATTAACCCATGAACAAATGGCGCTTTATACGCGTATATTATATGTATACGGGATATAGGATATGGGATATGGGAAAAGGTTATGGCGTTATATACGCACCACCACCTAATCAGCTGGTATATACTGACGATTTGCCCACAGTGGTCGTGATGATATGATGGGATTCTCTTAGAGGCTTGATGATATTATGCATGTATATATATATGCATGATATGAAATTTATACGCATATGCATGTCATTATAAATATGAAATGATTCACAGAGATATTCAGACTTACATGTCGAGTCTTTTACTCCATATTTCTCTAATGTCTATTATTTACTAATTTTCATTCCTTACATACTCGGTACAATTTGTATTGACGTCC
This sequence comes from Nicotiana knightiana, assembly GCA_005239525.1. Taxonomy (NCBI): domain Eukaryota; kingdom Viridiplantae; phylum Streptophyta; class Magnoliopsida; order Solanales; family Solanaceae; genus Nicotiana; species Nicotiana knightiana. The sequence goes on along the minus strand of ML438461.1, from coordinate 134,130 downwards.
CTTTTGCCTGGAGATGCTCTGTTTCATGCCCGCAAGTCCAGATTGACTGGTTGAGAGTCCTCCAAGTAGGCTATCAGCTCAGGAAAAGATGTTGGTGTGCTCCATTTGCTCCGGAGTTGCATAATTAGTCTGTATGATTTTGACATGTATTGATTGGTATGGCGGGGCCCTATTCTGACCTTTATGGCATTTATCTACTCCCATAGGTTTGTAGACATATGTCATGTACGTGAAAGATTGTATGGCCTTGTCGGCCTATGTTCAGTGTACGAGTGATCATGTTGGCTTTAAAGGCCCGTATGTCATATGTATAAGTTTGTATTACATGTTGGGTCCTTATACGTCAAGTATTTCCTCCTGCTTTATTATAATTATCTCACAACAGCCTTTCCGTGTCATTTACCTATAATAGTATGATACGAAAAGATACGTAACATTGGTACTCGGTTGAGTAAGGTACCCGTTGCCTGTCGCGGCCCATCGGTTTGGGTCCTGACAAAAGTGGTATCTGAGGAGTTCTATCCTAGGGAGTATACAAGCCGTGTCTAGTAGATTTTTATTTATGGGTGTGTTGTGCACCACACTTATAAGCAGGAGGCTACAGGGCATTTGGGACTATCACTCTTTCTTCTTATTCTAGATCTTGTGGTAGAGCTCACTTGTAAGAATTAAAACTCCTAAATTATATTTCGTTCAAGACGATACCTAAATCCAAAAGACAGTTGGTAAGAGATTGCATGTGGTTCTGGAAGAATTGTGTTAGAGGAACTCGATTTTTCATCATTCTTACGATGGATAAACGTGAGGTCTTTAGCAGAACATGTTTGTACTAAGACGTGTAAGCTTCTTGATACGGAACCTTAGGGTAAGAATATCTATCCAACCATATGGTGAAAAAAATGAGAGATTTAGAAGGTAGATACATGTTTCAACAAGTAAAAGAAGCAAGGTGAAGAAGGGTACGAGGCGCCCAGTTAATGAAGATTATCAGTATTTACAATTCCGGCAGAGAAATATGAGTCTTTTGAGTTACCTTCAACAATAACAGATGTATGTACAATCGGCCACACCCATCTCCGTTATGCCCTATGGGAGCTAAATATATGGTTTAAGAGAAGGGCGGGATATCAGGATCCGACTAGATTGAGTAACCCAAATGGTGGATTGAGTGTTTGCGTTAGTTGACATTTTCGAAAGATATTAGAACTATGCTAATAGCTCTCTTTGTGAGACACCTAGATGGTGCACTTTACAATTATACAGTTGTATATGATTACTACAAATATAGGCACTAGAAGCTTGGAAGGGATAAGTATTATCTTAGTTTGGCTCCCTTCCCTAGTAGAGAGAGAATCTTAGGCAACCCGAAGAGCCAGTGGGTGGGGCAAGCGGAGCTAGAAGCAAAATAATGTCTTATTGAAGTTTTCTGATTAAACTGATAGACAGAAATGTTAGCATGGAAATAAGAAGAGAGATAATGAAGCATTATGAGTAAGATGTGATACATGGGTGACAACGATAGATAAAAAAATGATAGTATACAAAGTCTATAGTCAAAGGAAGGAAACGATGAGAGGTAACGAGCCTTGAGACAACAAACGAGTACATGGGATAAAGTCATATACTCATTTAGATAAATAAATTCTGACTATACCATGATTACCAAAAATAAAAGTTATACCCATAGTAAAATAAATCAGCGTGGGCTGGTGAACAAGGTACAATGAATTCAGGATTAAGTGATTTGAAAAGAGTCAGCATAATGGGAATTTCAGAGATTGTGTTTCGACAATAATAGAATGGACGACAGAATAATAACCTTTAAAGGTCATTCAAGAAGACGCTTCCCTAAATCAAGCAATGTGAGCAAAGTTTATTTTAAGGGACTATGTGTGGCAGTTACACTAAGTGTCACCCTTGTGAGTAAGGAATTTTGTTATCCATTGTATAGAAGGATTACCGCAAAGTGACTAAGGGTCATCAATGATGTGAGAAGACGCCAAGGATGAAGAGGTAGAACGTCGATAGGTTAATCATCATTGCTCTAAATCCTAGTAATCACTTAAATGGGGAATATGAAGTGATATGGCATTAAGTCAGAATTAAGTGGTTCTAGTAACTATGGAATGATAAAGGGAGAATGCGATAGAAATGAGAAAGGGATGAGATTGAACTTATTCAAATCCTACAAATATGATACGATTCTAGAACATTATGCAAACACAACGTCAATGATAGAAAGTAAGGTTCCTACCTGACATGTTATTGATAGACAAGGAGCCAATGCGAGATGTAAATTAGGACAAAGGAAATAACCCAAGAAAGATAATGAAGAATATTGATATGAGAATGGGCAAATGAGTAGTTCGTAGTTGATTAAGGAAGATCCTAGTTATGTCTAGGCAAGAGGATACAAACAAATTAACAGAACGTGCAAGACAAACATAGTGAACCCCAACATGGGGAATTCAGTCTCTTAGATATGACATCATGACCCTTGAGAAATATTCAGATAAGAGTTGGGGCAGTTAAAGGTACCATATGATAGTCAAAATATCAGTTCAGAAGCAACCCTACAAGCACAAGGGCCTAGAAGTAAGTAACTACGAATAATTATAGGCGAGGAAAGACATCAAATTCCATCGACTATACAATGAAATAAGCTCGCACCTTCACAAGAGTCGGAGGGTCCTCCCTTAGTACTTCAAAAAAAGATTAGCTAAAGGAATAAGGAAGAAGGTTGCAACCCAAGCTTAGTAACTTGAAGGAGAAATGGTCTTGTAATAGCAGTCTGACTACAACAACATTGTATGAAACCCATAAGAAAGTGGAACCTATCGTGGCTAATAATGAGCGGTAAATGAAACCAAAAGTTATATTCGAGACCATATGAGTTGAACAAAAATTCCGGCATGCGTGGGAACTAAGATAAGCTAATTATTCATGGAAAAATGGGGCAGAAAGACCAGGAAAAGTAATTGCTTACATTTAAAGAAAGATGAGATGGAACAAAATGAATTATTTGATCAATGATTGAGAGTTAGTTACGTTATGAACGTACTTAAGATTTCAGAGTATTATCCATGCAACATATTGTTTACATTGAAAATGGTAATGATAATTATATTTGATTTTGTGGTTCTAAAAATATGTGATTTATTTTAATACTACATGTTAGGCAATAGATGCTAAGTGTGAGCTAGGAGAATAAGGTAAAATTAAAGAATTACAAAACAAGGTCTCGAGTTGACCGAAACAGGGTCGCGAGGTCAAAATATAGTGCCTAACAGAGGACGGTCAATGGAGAAATAACACTACGGAGGGCCTCTACAATAACCCTTTATGATAAATAATGAGCAATAAATGAATAACAATTAATGAACACAATAAATGGAAGACAATAAATCCGTAGAGCAAAAATGAGTATGTTAAGAAGGCAGAGAATGTTCTTGTTGTATTCAATATTCATGTGTCCCAAAAAATGACAATGGTCCCCTTTATATAGGGGGGAGAGTCCCAGAGTAGTACATATATAATTATTACATAGCAATACTGCTGGTAAAACTATATAATGGTTCGGTACATAGTTGTACTATTTTGCACGCGTTATTATCTTTAACCACGTGCTCTTGGGAGCTTCTTGCCTTTCCATGATGGTCTTCGATCTTTATTTTGTCTTGAGTTATATCGATCCCTCGATATACCTCCTCGATGAATGCACCTCGGGGTTGCTTTTGCGGATTCTGCTCTAATGCAATCGTGACCGGGCTCGAAATCCCGTAGAAGCCTCAAAATGGGTCATTCCCGGTTTTGACCGTATACACATAGTTCCTGTATTTCATGGGATGAAAAGACAAGAAATGATTTGAATTCTCTAACTCTTCAATGATTCCATTATTACGTCAGTTATGCCACATTAAGTGATTGATGTGACAAAAGGGATGCTCAAAGGTCACGTTCGTAAAGCTCTCGTAAAGTCTTCAAACTGATTACGGCGATTTGCTGTCTTTTGGCTTTCCTCAGCGCACATGATTATCCCTTATAAATACTCCTTCCCTCGCCCCTTATTTTTCACTGCCTCTTCAAACATTCAAAAAATCTCTTCCTACTTCTTTCTTATGTTCTTTCCCTAATTAATTTTTCTTCTTCCTTCTGAATTCTCTCAACAAGAATGGTGAAGACCTCCAAAACTATTTCTCAAGATGATAAAGCTTCCTCATCTTCACTCTCGTCCAAGGGAAAGGAAATAGTACCCCCTCGTCTCAAAGAATGCATCCTAGGGCCCTGTTAAACAACCTCCGATTTGAAGGTTGACAAACATTCTTCGAAGCCGGGATGGTGTGAACCCATGTCCCGATATATTAGCCTGATAATAGACACCGAGAAGGTGAAGGCCGACTACCGTTGGGGAGATATGGTACAAGTGGAAATTCCTTCTCGGAAAGAATACACAACGACCCATAGAAGTGGCTTCCTTAGTGCGTATACCTACCCATTTACCCTTGGTCCGGTGGAGCCATCCTTGCCGCCGATAGACCCCGTGATCCTCGATTCAGCAAGCAATATCGAGTGAAACTCATCCAAATTCATCTATCATTTTGGCGCATTGTTTATATGATTAGGTACTTTGCAAACATGGTCGAGGGGATGCCTTTTACCCTTTGTATACGGCTAAAATCGGAGAGCCCGATTTTACGATCATTACGGTGCTCAAAAGGCTTGAAGGTTCGAGTTTTGACATCAAGGGGGCATATCGACGGTTCTCAACCCCAGATAAGTATAGATCGAAGACCATCATGGAAAGACGGGAAAATGCTAGAAGGCATGTGATTAAAGGTAATCAAGCACGCAAAATAGTACAAGCCCGTACCGTGGCATTAAATGGTTGTACCAGCCATCTCTCTTTTGTAATAATTACACATGTACTATGTTGGGATTCTCCCTCATATATAAAGGGGACCCTTGTCACTTTGTAAGACACATGATATTGAATACAACAACATGAACATCCTCTGCACTCTAACTAAAACATTGTCTACTATTGTTTCAGTGATTTATTGCCATTCATTTATTGTGTTCATTAATTGTTCTTCATTTATTACTCATTATTGATCACAAAGAGGCCATATTTCAGGCCTTCAATAATTTTGTATCCTCACCGACCGCTCTCTGTTAAAACCTCGAGCTCGACCTCGAGGCCCTATTTCGGCCAAGCTCGAGACCTCGTCTCTCACATGCTATGTTTGCATAGTTTCATTATCCTTCACTCCTCTCATTTTCTTAACCCTCACGTAGCATTTATTACCCAAACAATAAGTATTAAAATAGATCACATATTTTGAGAACCACATAATCAAATATAATTGTAATTAAAATTTTCAAGGTAAACAGTTTGACGTCCACCGTGGGGATAAAAATAATAGTGATTGTCTTAGTGCTAGTTTCCTAAAAACACAAGTTATTCTTTATTCTTTTTTGTTGTCCAAGAATCTTCAATTTCATGTCAGAAAATGTATAACTCAGTAAAGCAGATGAAAACAACGGTCCTGAGGATCACGGAGAGAATGGCACAGCTGCTTCAGGTGCCGTGTGCCATCGTAAAACCTTGAAGGGGAACCAGTGCAAATCCATGTCAATGAAGGCTCACACAACACTCATCATGGCCATGTGAGTTCTCATACAGACGGAAGTGTGCGTGAAGGAGACCAGCGTGAAGCGTAGGGAGCCCCTGCTCAAAGGAAAAGGGAAGTTAGCCTTCATGTTATTTTTGAGATGCTGCAAGCACAATAGGTTGCTATTGCTCAGCTACAAAGCCATCAGAGAAACCCAAGCACAGCACTACCAGAAACGGCTCCCAGAGTCGAACATGCACCAGAAAGGTCGAGCAATAATGGGTCAGCAGCCGGCCCCTCCATTATGAAGATGCTCGAAGACCTCGCAAAGAGGATTAAATCGGGCGAAAAGAAGATAGAAGCTAACGAAAAAAAAGTGGAGACCTATAACTCGAGGCAGATCAAATCTCGGGCGTACCTCTTATTTTGAAGGATGTAGATTAAAAAAAGTTTGTGCAAAAGCCATTCCCATTAAGTGCAACCCCGAAGCCCATCCCGAAGAAATTCAAAATTGCCGATCTCCCGAAGTACAACGGAACCTCGGACCCCAATGAGCACATTACTGCCTACACTTGTGCTGTGAAAGGGAACGACCTAAGAGATTACGAGATTGAATCCGTCCTATTGAAAAACTTTGGAGAAACACTCTCCACATGGGCCATGATGTGATATCATAACCTGACCCCAAAACTGATAGATTTATTTGCCATGATGGCAAACTCCTTTTTGAAGGCACATGCTGGTGCCATCAAGGTCGCTACAAGGAAATATGATGTCTTCAAAATAAAATAAAGAGATAATGAGATGTTGAGGGAGTTCGTATCCCGCTCCCAACTAGAACGAATAGAATTACCACCAGTCTCTGATGAATGGGCAGTACAAGCTTTCACTCAGGGCTTAAATGAACGAATATCGATAGCTTTAAAGTAGTTGAAGCAAAATTTGATCGAGTATCCCACCGTAGTTTGGGTGGATGTACACAAAAGGTATCTTTCGAAGATCAAAGTCAAGGATGACGAATTGGAGGCCCCCTCGGGCTTGGTATATTCCAGTAGGCTCTTAGCAAGGGAATCGAGGCTCCTAGAATGAGTGCCGAGGCTAACCAATGAAAGGTATCAATCATACATAGAAAATTGGAGAAATATCCTCAGGCGTAACATACCTCGAAGTGACCAAAGCATGGACCGAGGATAGAATCCTCCGGGACTCGTGAACAAAGCAGGGTTTGACAAGCACACAGGGCCGATAGAGGAACCCCGGCTATTTGAATACAACTTCAACATCGATGTTTCAGACATCGTATCGTCTATAAGTAATATCAGGGAAACCAGGTGGCCAAGACCCGTGCTATCAGATCCTTCGCAGAGGAACCCCAACTTGATATGGGAATATCACGGCACCCACGGTCATAGGATCGAGGGTTGCACACAGCTTCGAGAAGAAGTGGGCCGCCTGATTAGCAAAGGGCATCTTTGAGAGTTCCTCAGCGACGGAGCTAAAAAACAAGTTTGGGAAAGAGAGGCAAACAAAAAAAATTAAACAGAAGAACTACGACACGTGATCCACATGATTATTGGTGGATTCGATGTTCCTCAAGGACAAATTTTTAAGAAAACAAAAGTATCCATCACCAGGGAAAAGCAAACTTGGAGCTACATACCTGAAGACGCCCTTTCATTCAATGAAGAGGACATCGAGACCGTGTCTCAACGTCATAATGATGCACTGGTAATTTCTTTTCTTTTGAATAAATTTCAAATAAAACATGTGCTCGTAGATCCAGGTAGCTCGGCCAAAATTATTAGGTCGAGCGTGGTAGAGCAACTTGGATTGCTCGACCAAATCGAGCCCGCTTCTCGAGTCCTCAACGGATTTAACATGGCAAGCGAGACAACAAAAGGGGAAATCATAATCCCAGTCAACGTGACCGGTAAAATTAAATATACCAAGTTTAATGTCATCGAAGGTGACATGAGATGCGATGCATTGCTTGGAAGGCCATGGATTCACAGTATGAGGTCGGTGCCATCGACCCTTCATCAATTGATGAAGTTCCCTACGAAGGATGGAATAAAAATAGTATACCGGGAACAACACGCAGCAAAATAAATGTTCGGAACTGACGTTGGCTCCTTCTACATCAAAGGAGGCAAAAAATAAGAAAGTAGCCAAGTAGCGATCACAAACTGCATCCTCGATGAACGAATGAAGGACCGCGTCGCGTCCTCAAAACGAGTAACTGAAGCATATCGAGTCTTGAACGCCACCACAGTTAAGGTGTAATCCTCTTCCTCTTTCCTTCAGGTTTTACACTAACCTATGTGTAGGTATTCGATTAAAAAAGAATCGGAGCACCCTCCAGCTTGAAGGCCTTAGGTTTTAAAGTATGTGTTGCGCTCTTTTTCCCTCACGTCAGATTTTATCCCAAATGGGTTTTTACCGACGAGGTTTTTAACGAGGCAACACCCATATGCTACATAAGGAGAACTCACCAAGTATTCAAGGATTCTCTTCGATCAACCTCAAATACTTAAGGGCATCCCCCCGGGACATCACTGAAACATGCCAAAGAGGGTCTCGACAGAAGAACAATGTATAGGACCAAACGGTCAAATGAATTGTGTCCACAGAGAATAATCAAACCCTCGATGGTGAAAAGTGTGTACTTGTACCAAGTAATCGAAGAAGAATCTTTTTTCATCAAAGCACTTTGCGCATCAAAGAAGTTTGCTATTTTCACAAGAAACGGTCCCAGGGCCAAAAATTTACCTACCACTCGGGACTGTCCTCGACAGTCACCCCACCGAGTCACCAAAAACTAGAAGCCATATGACCTCATGGCCGGCAACTTCAAGTTCGTAAGCCCTCCATGAGGAAATGTCAACAGTATAAGCCCTCCGTGAGGCACCAATGTAAGCCCTCCAAGAGGCAATAGTAATCCCGACTCGGGGACTGTCATCGATAGTCACCCCATCGAGTCATCAAAAAATCAAAGCGATAAGACCTCAGGGCCGGCAACTTCGAGATCATAAGCTCTCCATAAGGCACCAATGTAAGCCCTCCACGAGGTAATGTCAAGACTATAAGACCTCAAGAAACACATGTACAAATTTGTACGACCCAAACGCGTAAGATCCCAAGTCACCAGCTACATTAAAGGTCGTACCGACCCAAATAGCCTCAGGGCCGATTTAAAAACCTAATGGTAGATGAGTTTGAGTCGAAACCCGGCTTGAAGACTGATCCCTAAAAAATTAAGTAGAGCGCTGCAAGGCCAAATGCGTAAGAGCCCAAGTCGCCAGCTACACTAAAGATCATACCGACCTAATGCGTGAGAGCCCAAGTCGCAACCTATAGTTCATACCGAACCAAAGCGCCTCAGGGCTGATTTAAAAACCTAAGGGTCGATGAGCTCGAGTCGAAACCCCACTTGGAGACTGATCCCTAAACGTTTAACTAAAGCGCGTCAAGGACAAATGCGTAAGAGCCCAAGTTGCCAGCCACACTAAAGGTTGTACCGACCTCACGCGTTAGATCCCAAGCCACCAACTGCATTAAAATTCGTACTGACCCAAAGAGCCTCAGGGCCGATTTAAAAACCTAAGGGTCGATGAGCTCAAGTCAAAACCCAACTCGGAGACTGAGCCCTAAAACGGTTAACTAAAGTGCCTCAGGGCTAAATGCACAAGAGCTAAAGTCGCTAGCTACATTAAAGATCGTACCGGCTTAATGCATAATAGTCCACAGGCCAGCTTGACAAAAGTCTTAGAGCCAATTTATAACGTTGATTGTTTCATTTCGAAAGTCAATTCATCAGGCTAATTATCAACAAGCAAAAGAGAAATACCAAAGAGTTTTATATATATATGAGTTACAAATACATATTTACAACGCTCCCACATGAGTTTTAAACAAACAACAAAGAAGAAAATCTAGTCCACTCTCGGGACCAGCTCCCTCGACGGCCCCTCAGACAATCTCTCATGCGGCCTTTAAATATCAACATCAGCTCAAGAGGAATGGAAAAACTTGGCGTCGATCTTATCCGCCTCGCCCTTCTTTATCTCTTCTAAGAGGTCAAAGTCTCTAGCATGAATATCTTCGAGGGTCTCCCTACGAGACCTGCATCGGGCATACTCATTGCCCCCCTCTCTCTATAAAAGGCTCCCCTCAGCTCGGCCCGAGCATCTGTATCATCTTTCAAATAAGCGGCCACCTTCTTATCGGTCTTTACTCGAACTTCTTCAGCTTCATCCCGGGCGTCCACGACCTCGACCTTCATATTCAAAAGGTCATTCTTGAGCTTGGTAATCCTACTCATCTGAATCGAGCTACACTCTCGAGCATTACGAAGTTGTACCTCGAGGGTAGAGGCCTTGGCCAAGGCAATCCTTTAGGCCACAACATGAACGCTTATCTGCGCCTTCAATGTATGGCATTTGGAATTTACTTGCCGACCTCGCCCCAAAGGCGTTCCAACATTTTTGCTTTACAGCTGAAGCACCGAAACATTAGTTCCCAAAACCGGAAAAGGAAGAATGTACTCCTTCAGGATAAGGGTTACCTGACGCTCGAGATTGACTTCATAGTTTAGACTCCGATGCATCTTAGAACTAAGATGTACCAACTCTTTCGTCTTCTTATTGCAAAGAAGACTGCGAGATTTTTCCTTGCCTAAAGCTTCCCGCAAACTGGTCTCATAGCAAAGCAGCTAGAACTTGAGATTGTCAAAAACCTACGAAAAATATGCTTCAGTTCAAAGAATGAGGATTCATAGCTTAAAAGCCAACAAAATCAGCCAAAACTCACCGCGGAGCGGGGCCGCTGAGCGGAGCCGCTGAGCCTCTTCGAAAGTTGAGCGGGCGTCTACTGACTTGTTCCCATCGACCTAGTTGAACCACTCTCGATGGGTGTATGGTCGCTTGAGACCCCACTTGATTTGGGCGGCCCCTGGCCCCGAGCGTCCCTCAAGGTACCTTCGAGGGAGGAAGCAGACGATGGTGAAAGATTCTTGCTCTTTGCTTCTCATGGAACCTCTCTCTCGAGGCTAGAGGTCCCAAGACCAGCAAGATCACAGACCTCGGGAGGGCCCCTGGTTCGAGCCATACATGAAGAACCACCCTCTGGAGGAGAGCTGATATCCATGGAATGACTAACACATATGAAGTCCTCTTCAGTGGCGACAACTCCTTTTCGTCTCTGCGAAGGCCGCGCCTCGGTGAGGTTTTCCTCATCTGTCGAGGACCTTTTTCGCTTATTATCCTCCCTTGGCTCCAAAGCCGATGGTCCTTCCCTCTCCTCGAAGGGGTATGACCTCATCTCCAAGAATCCACAAACACCTGCGGTAGCGGAGTTAATACGCATGAAAGGAGGCAGTCCTCAAAAGGAAAACACATGGATCATACCATGGTGCTTTGCTTCCCATCTTCCCATCGACAGATCTCACCACTTGCATTCATCATAGGACCACGAAGCTGCCACTCTCCGAGTCTAGTCCGCAAGATCGGGGATCTCTTCCGACATCCACGGGACCTTTGAGGAAAAGAAAGAAACATTCTGATAAATCAACCAAAGTAAATGGCACTAATGTATGACATAGCTTACGTTTAAAGTTCCATTTCTCAAGGAACGACAGAAACTTTGCAGGAATGATATCGACGGTCGTCACACAGAAAAACCTACTCATCCATCATCGATTTTGGTCCTCGTCATCAGTGGCAATAACGGGCTGGGTGGATCGGCGTCATATCGCAATCAGGCTTCGACAATGCATAGGTTGATATAATCTGATAATATGGCTAAGGGTGAACTCGAGCTCAACCTTTTTAGTAAAGTACATCATCATCAACACTGTCCACCAGAAGGACGGATGAATTTGAGCCAGAGCACAAGGCGTTCGAGGGGGCCCAATGTAAATGGATACGTATACACATTCAAGAATCCTTCTGCGTGAGCCATAATATTCTCATCTCGGGAAAGTATCTGCACCATCACATTTTCTCCCCATCGGCAATCTCTCCTCATGGCCTCCAGGTGGTCTTCTTCTAATGATTAGATGAACCTCAACGCATGCTCTCGATGGCCCGAGGCATCAAAGGGTTTCTCTAGTGCATAGTCTTTCTTCAAAGCAAAGCAGCTCGAGGTTAACTCGCCGTACGTTGGCGGTGTCCCACCGGCCAGGAAAGATGCTGAGGTATGGTTTTCCTCTTCTTGGTGAATGTATTTGGGCATGGCAGCCTTAACTGCTTAAACAAAGGCAAAGAGGAAGAAAGCTCAAACATTTTTGAAACATGAGAAAAGCGATGGAGCGTTAAAGAGAAAGCTAAGTTTTGTAAAGCTCCAAGACGTAAAATGAAGAGGAAAAAAGTATATATATAGAAGAAACGATGACTATTCAACTACTTTGAAGGCCAATTAATTCTGGCAAAGTTATGATAGATTTTGGGGAAGTGTGCAGGCGGGGCCACCTCGGTCCCGTCACGGTCAAGTCATATGAATGATACTGTCATACAGATTTCGAGGGGTCAAAAACCCCATTCCAACCTAGACTCGAGAAGGTGTTCGAGCTCGAGGGGCTTTATTATTTCAAGTACATGTTCCGAAGAGCTAAAATCAAAGTTTGAGAGTCGACTTTTGCGTAGCAATGCAGGGCAAAGATTGGGAGATATGAAGAAAATACATTTTATTTAAAAAATGTATTTACAAGGGTATTTCTACAAAAATTCCCCGAGGGTCCCATATACAGAAGAGGAAAAAAGCAAAACAGTAGGTGAGTCTACTCTTCGCCTTCGCTGCTGTCTGATCAGCTTTCAGTGCCCTCATCTAACGTAGTCGGCATTGCCGATTCGTCCTCCAGGACCCTGGTTTCTTTGATCTCAGAAGAGATATCAACAACCTTAGCACTCACTTCCTCGAAGGCTTGTCTCATGTCTTTTATGGGAGCATGAGCAACTGCCCGAGCCATTTTTAGCTTGGCTTTCTCGGATATCTCCCTGGCCCGATCATTCACGGTAGCAGCATCCTTTTTTTATTAAGAAACGAACTTGTCGGCCTCCGACTTGGCTGTAGATTGTGCAACAGCCTCCTCCTGAGCACCTTGAAGAAGGTCTTGAATCGAGGATAGTTTCCCCCGAAGCGTGTCCCTCTCCAAAGCTACGGCATCACTCTGCCATGCCAGTTCAAAATTTCGGTATCCTTGGCTGCAACATCCTCTCGGAGCCACCCCACCAGGGCATCATTCTGCCTAATCTGAAAGACGCAAAAAATAAAGCCAATTATCACCAAGTATGGAAGCGAAAGGTAAGATTATGGGCACCCGAGTACCTGTTCAATGAATTCGGCCCTCTCTTGGAGCTCCCTCTCCGATCCTGCCCGGAGGATGATCATCTCCTCCTCTTTTCGGACGCATAGAGCCTCCAGCTCGATTGATTCTTACGTAAGCTTCTCAAGCTCCTCTCTACGATGAGTCAACTCATATTGCATCTTAGAGAAGGTTTGGTCATACATCTTCTTGACCTACAGCACAAAGGAACAAAATCATAAAGCAAGAATAGAAAATTGAAAAATAGCATATTATGTCGAGAATATCACCTAGTTTTGGAGCCTCTCCGCCTCCTCGAGGGCAACGGGGGCGTTAACATTGGTCTCCTCCTCTACACCTTCAAAATAGACTCTAAATGCATCATCCTCTCCATGAAAGGTGCCCAAACCCGGAACATTCCTGTACTGGGCATCCCGTATCTCCCCTGGAGAAAACGATGGGCCCGAGTGAAATACACCCGCCACATCAGCCTCCATCGAGGCTTCTCCCGACCTAGAAAAGCTCCAGTAGCAAGCCATCCGAGCTCATCAACACAGACTGTGCCATGTCTGACGAGCGTCTTGGGTAATGCACCCGAACCCTCCTCGAGGGTCTCCTCAACACAAGGCGAGTCACCATGGGTCACCTCCAACTCAGCAGACAATCACCCAACAACTCTTGAAGCATCAACACTTCGTTTTGCCCTTTTTACCAAAGGGCAGGTATCATCACTCTCTTCCCCGGCTCGCAGGCTCTCAGCGGCCATTGAGGATAGGACCGTGGCATCGGTCTTGGGCTTACGATACTTTGCCCTTTTGGATTTTGAAGACTCCGCTGAAGCCTCTTTCTTCCTTTTCTTGTCCTTGGCAGACTTCGGAGACTCTTCCTCACTAGGTGGAGACGGTCTTATCGAAAGTACATAAAAGGAATGAGAAAACAAGAACAATGAAAGAATATCGTGGTTCTTAGCCTTCCACTATGTTTTAGCCAGGTCACGTTAGATGCATTTGTTGTATGGAAAAGTGGACTCCAAAAGTTTGACCCAACCCGGAAGGTCCTGAACCACGCCGGGAAACCAAACAGTGGCTACACAATTAGAAGAAAATCAGTCAAGAGAAAAAGAGATGGCAAAACCTACTCAATTTAGGGGTACTTACACTTCATATTCCATTCCTTCGGGAACGACATTCTATCAGCAAGGATGACATCCGAAGTTCTGATTCTAACCGGCTAATCCATCCCCGATCCTTATCCTCGTCGCTGCAGGCAAACAATGCCTTGGTAGATCGATGGTGCAGCTTAATTAGGCCCACTCGGAAGAGACTCGGGTTGTATGATCTGATGAAGTGGTCGAGGGTGAAAGTCATTCGCTCGACCATGTTGGTAATGTGTCGAATCATATATACAATCCTCCCAAAAGAAGGATAAATTTGACCAGGTGTCACTTGGTATTGATGGAAAAAGTCGAGAATCATTGGGTCAATTGGTGGAGAGGAAGAATCTACGGGGCCTAAGGTAAAAGGGTATGTATATACGCCAACTTTATGCGTGACTATGATTTCGTCAGCTGTAGGGATTTCTACTAAGGCCTCCTCCCCCAAACGACAGTCAAGTTTTACCCTCTCTATATTAGATATACACTTATATAACGAGAGATGGGCTCGCATCGGCCTGGTGTAGAAAGGGGTATTTGAATCGTGAAATCAGAGATGGTGTTGAAAGGGCCTCGGATGCACTGCTCGATGGTAGGAGGAGTTCCTGACTTGCCCTTAGACGGTCATGATGAAGAAGCGGCTCCCTTCTTTTGAGGTACCATTTTGGACGTTTTTGCCATGATTATAACTGAGTTTTGAAGAGAAAAGACGAAGAATTAAACACAGATAGAAGATAAGAGTGGGAAACACTTGGTAAAAGTTTGAAGGTTTGAAGAATATGTAAAATTGTGAAAAGGAAAGTTATTGGAGTATTTGTAAGGGCCCTTTGGGCATGCGCTGGAGTGGAAATGTTGAACCAATAATGGTTAATGGGCTTCTTGAGAATTGTGTTGATGGCGACCCCTACGCATCTTTTTATGTCACACCATGTAATGCTCTGAAGAGACTGACGTTATAATAGGGATGTCGAAGAGACATGAAGTCAAGACCGTTTCTTGTTACTTCATTCTAAGAAATGCGGGGACTATCTGTATATGGCTAAAATCGGAGAGCCCGATTTTACAATCATTATAGCGCTCAGAAAGCTCGAAGGTTAAAGTTTTCGCATCAATGGGCATATCGAGGGTTCTCGACCCCGGTGCAATATGGATCGAAGACCATCATGGAAAGGCGGGAAACTCCTAAAAGGCACGTGATTAAAGTTGACCAAGTATGCAAAATAGTACAAGCTCGTACTGTGGCTTTAAGTGGTTGTACCAGCTATCTCTCTTTTGTAATAATTACACATGTACTATGTTGGGATTCCCCCCCCCCCCATATGTAAAGGGGACCCTTGTAATTTTGTAAGGCACATGATATTGAATACAAGAACATGAACATCCTATGCTCTCTAACTAAAATATATTCAACTATTGTTTCATTGATTCATTGCCTTTCATTTATTATGTACATTAGTTTTGCTATATTTATTACTCGGTATTGATCACAAAGAGGCCATCTTCGAGGCATTCAATATTGTTGTATCCTCACCGACTGCTCTTTGGTAAAACCTCGAGCTCGACCTCGAGGTCCTATTTCGGCCAAGCTTGAGACCCCATCTCTCACCTGCTCGGTTTGCATAGTTTCATTATCCTTCACTCTCATCTCATTTCTTACCCCTCACATAGAATATACTTCCTAAACAACTAGTATTAAAATATGTCACATTTTTTTAGAACCACAAAATAAAATATAATTGTAATTACCATCTTCAAGGTAAACACCCTTGACCACTTGATCAGAATGTACCATCCCCGACTCTACCGGGGCGGGCTGATTACGCTTTAACGTCGTGCCTCAAAGGTTTTCTTTGCTTGAACCAACGAAGTCAGGGATAGAGGGTGGATGAGCCTCTTTGTCCGAGTTAGGAACTCGGATCTGATACCTGTGGAGAAGATCCTGAAGAGTGGAATATGAAATGTAAGTGAATATGTTCATTATGTATTTTCTCTTTTGATCAATTTCCCCATGGACTAACTTCCTTCGATGATGTGGTTGTCGTGTGGCATCTCGGTGTGGTTAAGGATCTCTCAGGCAGGGTTAGCTAGCTAGATACAGTCAGCCCGTTTGTCGAGCGTGTATGACACGACCTGGCCAGAGCTCGATGGGAAGCTACAAACCATGGTGAGTTCCTAATCCTACCATACTTGAGCCCCTTAGAAGAGATATCCCGGACCGTGTACTTATTTCTTATGTTAATGTTTTGTGTTTGTGCAGGTCTGGGAGGGTTCTCTTTGAAGAGAGAAGCACCGCCTGGG
Source organism: Nicotiana knightiana (assembly GCA_005239525.1). Classification (NCBI taxonomy): domain Eukaryota; kingdom Viridiplantae; phylum Streptophyta; class Magnoliopsida; order Solanales; family Solanaceae; genus Nicotiana; species Nicotiana knightiana. The sequence goes on along the minus strand of ML438461.1, from coordinate 117,767 downwards.
GATGCAGATACCCCTAAACCTAGCAAAGTGAAAAAGACAAGAAGGAAATCGCCGCACGAGCCCCCGAAGCCAAGAAGGATAAAATGGAAAAACCTAAGGTCCATTCAGCGGCCTTAACTCCATAGGTATCGGAGAGCCCCCGAGTTGGAGGTGAAGTGGAAAATGAAGGCCCCGTAGCACCTGTGGGAAGAGCGAGCATGACTGTTTCGCATCTTGCTGAATCGATGGCTTCCGAGCTGGAGGCTTCTGAATCATAATTCGTTGTTGATGTTGCCCCACCTCGGGCCAAAGAGGCCTTCAAAGGTTAATTTGATTATTCCCCTGAGCCGGTTGCCGGCCAAAATATTCCCCAAGCTAAGGTTATTGAAGTGAGTGATTCACCACTGGTCCCAGCATTATCTCCGAGGGAGATACGGGATGCCCAAAATATAGAGTCTTCCAATACGGGGGCATCCATAGGAGATAAGGATGTCTTTGAAGGACTCTTCCCCTCTAGGGAAAACCCGAGACCCACACTTCACCTATTTTTGATGAAGCCGAGAGGCTCTGCAAACATGTAATATTTCATAAATTATGTTCAGGGCTCTGATCCTCATCTTTCTAATTTTGTTTCTTTTCTACTTTCAGGCCATTGTTCTTTATAATTAGGCCCTTGCGAAATCTCAAGCTGAGTCGACCTACTACGAGGAAAAGTGCAGGAAGTTCTCTTCGGAGGCTGATGAGCTTAGAGCTCTTTTTACTAAGAATGAGGAAGAACTCCTCGACCTTCGGGCTTGTTTGGATGGGGTATCTCAAGGGTGAACCAATATTGCTTAGCAGCTAATACAACCTTCATTATTTACATGCTTTCCTGACTTTAGCGCTTAACACTTTTCGGTCGATCTTTGCGGCTTGAAAAATAAAGTGCCCTGACGAGGGAGGAGCTCTGAGCCAGGGGTACCGAGATTCTCTGACTCAAGCAGGATGTGAACAAGATAGTCACCGAGAGAGATGCCCTCCAGGGGAGGTTGGCCACGGTTGGGCATCATCTTTAGGATGCAAAGGCGGAGAGTAGTAAGTACAAGGATCTCCATGCTGAATCGGTTGCCACGCTGTCCGTAGACAGGGCTAAAGCCGATGCACTCATATCTTCGTACAAAGAGGATATTGTTGCTGCAAATGCACAAGCTAGGAAGGTGTCCGAGGAGGCCGAGCTAAAAATAACCCGAGCCCTGGAGCATGACTGATTAGAGTCTCGAAGGCAAGCTGTCAAGTATATACATGCAGGGGCATCGATCTGTGTGCTGAGATTGAGAGGGTGAAGACCCTAGAAGAGGAATCATCAGTCCTGCTTGCTTCTGATGGTGACTCGAGTAGTGGCTCAGAAGATGAGGAAGACGAAGGTGATGTCCTCGAGGGGGAAGAGGTCGTTGAAGACCTGAGGGCCGAGCCGTTGAAGGCACAACCTCCGAGGGAGCCGTTGGAGACACAACCCCGGTGGTAGATTAGGTTTTTGTTTATTCTCTTTTTATTGCAAGGGATCCAGGCATGAGCCTTGTAAATACACCTTCGTGACCCTTTACTATTTATAAAGTCCTTTGTTGTTCGTCATTTCTTGTCATTCCTTTGCTTTTTGGAATAGACTGTGATGTTTGTTGATAATTGGTCCCATATTTTGGATTTTAAAAGAAACACTTATGTTTTTGCTCTTGATGAGTAATCGGTAATGGGCGATAGTTGACCGTTTGGGGCTCAGTTCATGAGTCAAGTTTTAACTTGAGCTTATCAACCCTCAGGATTATTTAGATCGGCCCTAAGGCTTTTTAAGCTGGCGCTTCGGTTCTTACACATTGGCCCTTAGGCTCTTTAAGCTGGCCCTTGGGCTCTGACGCATTAGCCCTTAGGCTCTTTAGGCTAGCAGTTGGGCTCTTACGCATTGTCCCTTAGGCTATTTAAGCTGGCCCTTGGGCTCTAACTCATTGGCCCTTAGGCTCTTTAAGCTGGCCATTGGGCTGTTACGCGCTAATTTGGCTGAAGCCTTTTGATATGACCGTAGTCTTTATGTTTGTCTGTAACCTTTTAGTCCTCGAGTGAGATAGTCTCGGCATATATATCGAAGCTATGCCCTTTTAGGGGTCTTACATGCTTGAATATATAGCCTTGACTTTAATATCGGGATTATGCCTTTTTAAGGTCTTATAAATTTGCGCATACATGGTTGATGTCTTACCGATTTGTTGTTGCCTCATGGAGGGCTTATGTTTTTGAGAATTCCTCTTCGAGGTCTTACGGATCCGATATTGCTTTGCTGAAGTCTTCGAGTTTTTGGTAAATCGATGAGCTGGTTGTCGATGACAGTCCCTGAGTGTTCGGGAGTTTTTGGCCCTGAAGCCGTTTCTTGTGAAAATAGCAAACTTCTTTGAAGCGCAAAGTGTTTCTATGATAAAAGATACTATTTCTATTACTTGGTACAACCATACATGTTTTCTCCATCGAGGGTTCAATTAATCTATGCGGACACGGTTCATTCGATCGTTTGGTCCTATATATCATTCTCCTGTTGAGACCCTCTTTGGCATATTTCAATTTCATCGAGGAGGTTATCTCCCTGGGGTATGACTCTCCTCCCCCAGTACTTGAGGTTGATTGAATAGAATCCTCGAATACTTGATGAGTTCTCCTTAAGTAGCATATGGATGTTGCCTCGTGAATAACCTTGCCGGTAAAACCCTATCGGGATAAAACCCGATCGAAGGATAAGAGTGCAACGCATGCCTCAAAACCCAAGGTCTTCGAGTCGAAGGATGTTTAGTGTCTTCCATAGGACACCTGTAAAAAAGTAGTATGAAGCACAAAATGAAAAGGGAGAAGGTTATACCTTGGCAATAATAGCGGTTGAGCATTGATATGTTCCAATTTCTTGGAAGTTGCTCGCCTTTCATGATGCCGAGTTTGTAGGACCCTTTGTCGATTACTCTGAGGACGTGGTACGTTCCTTCCCAGCTCAGGCCTAGCTTTCCTTCATTTGGGTTTCGTGTGTTGAGGGTGACCTTCCATAAGACTAAGTCCCCGACCCCGCAATGTCGGAGGTTTGTTCTCCTGTTATAGTATCTTTCGATCCTTTGTTTTTGGGTGGCAATTTGGACCAACGAAGCCTCTCGCTTTTCATCTAACAGTTCGAGATTTGTAGTCATCGCCTCGTTGTTTGGGTCCTTAGTTGCGTGTTGGAATCTGGTTGTTGGCTCTCCGACCTCGACCGATATCAAAGCCTCAGACCCATATACCAAATAGAACTGTGTCTCTCCTGTGCGCGACGTTGAAGTTGTTCGATATTCCCATAGTACCTCGGGCAACATTTCTCTCCATTTTCCTTTCGCATTTTTTAATTTCTTTTTCAAGTTTTGAGTGATGGTTTTGTTTGTGGATTCGGCCTGACCATTTGCACATGGATGGTAGGGCGTTGATAGGATCCTTTTGAATTTATGAGCCTCAAGGAATTTTGTTATTCTGCTTCCGATGAATTGCTTCTCGTTATCACATGCTATCTCGGAGGGGATCCCGAATCGACACATGATATGTGACCAGATGAAGTCGATGACTTCTGTTTCTCTTATATTCTCGAAGGCCTATGCTTCCACCCATTTTGAGAAGTAGTCAGTCATAAATAGAATAAATCTAGCTTTACCTGACGTCGTTGGTAGGGGACCGACGATGTCCATTCCCCATTTAATGAACGGCCATGGCGATAAGACTGAATGTAGATGTTCACTGGGTTGGTGAATCATTGGTGCGTATCTCTGGAAGTTGTCGCATTTTTGGATGAATTCTTTAGTATCCTTCTCCATGTTGTCCCAATAGTAACATGTTCTGATCACCTTTCGAATCAACGAATCGGTACCAGATGGATTCCCGTAGGTGCCCTTATTGATTTCCCGGAGCACATAATCAGTGTCCCCCGGTCCCAAGCATACTGCTAAGGGCCTATCAAAGTTCCTTCTGTATAGAGTTCCATTTTCATCAAGTGAAAATCGGGCTGCTTTGGTTTGCAAGGCCCTCGACCCTTTAGGTCCGTGGGTAGCTCCCCACTTCCAGAATAATCAGTTTACTTATTTCTCCAATCCCATGTCAGACTAGTGGAGTTGATCTTGGCATGGCTTTCTTCTATCACCGACTTGGATAGTTGTACAACCGCCCCGGGGAGTATGTCATCTACTTCGACGGATGATCCCAGGTTTGCGAGTTCGTCAGCCTCGCTGTTTTGCTCTCGAGATATATGGACTAGAGTCCAATCTTTGAAGCGATGCAATGTGACTTGAAGTTTATCTAAGTATCTCTGCATCCTGTCTTCTCGAAGTTCGAAGCTCCCATTAACTTGGGTTACTACCAGAAGGGAATCATATTTTGCTTCGATGACTTCTCCTCCCAGGCCCTTGGCCAACTCGAGACCTGAAATCATAGCATCATACTCGGCTTCGTTGTTATTCAACTTTGCAATTTTTATAGATTGTCTAATCATACGGCCCGAAGGAGGTTTCAGAACTATGCCGAGCCCAGACCTTTTCACGTTCGTGGTAAAGTCGGTGAATAGTGTCCATACCCCTAACGATATGCCCATTTTTAGTAAGAGTTCGTTCTCTACCTCAAGCACAAAGGCAGGCGTAAATTCGGCCACGTAGTTCGCCAAAATTTGGGACTTGATAGTTGTTCGGGGCTGATATTCGATGTCATACCCCAAAGTTCAATGCCCCATTAGGCCAATCGGCCGGATAATTCGGGTTTATGCAATTTGTTTCGAATAGGATATGTTGTTAAAACACAAATGCGATGACCAGGATACAAGGTTTATTCATGCAAAAGCTAATTTTTCTAAGTGTGGATACAAGGTTTCGGCATCTCCTAGGGTCGGACTTACATAGAACACCGGGAATTGTGTACCTTTCTCTTCCCGAACCAGAACACCACTTATTACTACCTCGGATACGGCCAGATATCAGTACAACGTTTCATCCTCCTTCGGGGGGTGGAGTAAAGGTAGGCTTGATAGATATCTCTTCAATTCCTCTAAGGCATGTTGGCATTCCGGAGTCCACCCGAAGCTATTTTTTTTATTGAGCAAAGGAGAAGAAATGATGACTCATGTCCGATGACCTCGAGATAAACTGGCCCTAGGCCTCTATCCATCCGATCAGCCGTTGTACGACCTTTACATTGTTTATCACCTGGATTTCTTCAATGGCCTTGATTTTATCGGGGTTGATCTCGATCCCCTTGTTTTACACCATTGAGCTTCAGGTTGTAGCTCCTAAGCATGTCGAGTGTTTCCTGCAAATTTATCAAGTGGTCCTCTGCGCGCAAGGACTTAACTAACATATCATCAATGTAAGCTCCCATGGATTTGCCTATTTGATGTTCGAACATCTTATGACTCCTGCATTTTTTAGCCCAAAAGGGCATCACATTATAGCAGTATGTACCATATTTCGCGATGAACGAAGTCTTTTCCTTATCCTCGGGATTCATTTGAATTTGATTGTATCCGGAGTAGGCGTCGAGAAAAGTGAGGATCTCATGGCCTGTCGTGGCATCAATCAAGCGATTGACGCTGGAAAACCAGAATGAATCTTTAGGGCAAACTTTATTTAAGTCTTTATAATCTACGCACATTCTTAATTTAATCCCCTGTTCGGGAACTACCACTACATTGGCCAACCATTCGGGATATTTTACTTCCATAATGGACCATATATTGAGGAGTTTTGGTACCTCATCCTTGATGAATGCATGTTTTACCTCAGACTAAGGTCTTCATTTTGGCTTTACCAGTTTGAACCTTGGGTCGACACTCAGTCGATGGGTGGTTATTTTCGGCGGGATCCCTGTCATATCTAAATGGAACGAAGCAAAGGAATCGATATTGTTAAATAAGGAATTGAATGAGTTTTTTCCTGAGCTTGGAGGTTAACCCCGTTCCCAGGTATACCTTTCGGTCTGGGAGATGTTCGATCAAAACAACCTGCTCCAGCTCTTCAATCGTTGATTTTGGTGCATCCGATTCTTCGGGGGCCCGTTTTTCCTCTGGCTCTTCCGACGTGGAGGGTATGGATGTTGGTGCCACGTCGTGCACCGCGAACACCTCCCTTGCCAAATGCTGCTCTCCATATACTATTGTTACACCGTCTTTTGTTGGGAACTTCTATCACGACCCCAGAACCCAAAACGGCCGTGATGGTGCCTCTCGTGGAACTAGGCTAGCCAATAATCCCGTGTTTACCGTTTCTATAAAATCCCAATCCAATTTCAAGCAATTCATAAAATAAATAGAGTTTACTAAATAAGTAGGCCAATAAAAAGTGCCACAAACCCCAAAACCCCGAGCCAACATGTCATGAGCATCTAAGGAAAATAAGCCAAAGATATACTATTATAATACAAAACCTTCGAATAAAATCTAGATACAACAAGAAGGGAAAAAGAGATAATGCAGACGCTGAACAGCTACTTCTATATCTCGCAATCCGGCTCCGTACGGAATAAATGGCTAATGCTCGGTATCTACACCTGAATCTGCACACAGGAGTGCAATGAGTAATGTGAGTACGCCAACTCAGTAGTAATGAAAATAAATCCAGTCTAAGCGACAAGGAAACACATAAAATCAATGTCATCAAATCTTAATGTACACAGCCTTACTTTCCATTAGTGTAAACATAGATATACGAAATCATCATTCCTTAAAACCAATCTCAGAAAAAGTCGTTGAAAAATGTTTATTTTCAACAGCTCCAAACCGAAATACTTAGTATGAAAATGAAATAAATCATATAGTGGCCCCTCGGGCAAAACATATTTCATAAGTTTCGAGTGAAAGTAGTAAAATCATAAGTAGCCCCTCGGGCAATGTCATAATCAGCCCCTCGGGCATATCTCACGGTCACTTATAATCAGTCACTCAGCACCTCACAATCACTCATGCTTCCTAATCACTCGTTACTCGGCACTCGGCACTCAGCACTCTATGAGCTCACTAGGGGTGTGTGCAGACTCCAGAAGGGCCCCTTCAGTCCAAGCGCTAATGTCAAGTCACCTCGTGGCGTAACATATCCTCACAATCGGGCCCTCAGCCTCACTCAGCAGAACCACTCAAAAGGCCCCTCGGGCGAATCAGTAAAACGGGGTACTCCACCCAAAACATCATTTTTAAATCTCAAGTAGTGTAAATCTGGCTGAGTTTCAAAAACTGTAAGAACAATGTGGCTGAGTGAAATTATCAACAAATAGTGAGGAAAAACAGCAGGAAAAAGCCCCCAAGGGGTCTAAACAGATTGGCACGAGGCCCCAAACACGGCTTATAGCCCAAATATATCAACAATCTTTAGAACATAACTTAACATAAGGTTTTGAGTAAAACATGCAACTCATTAGTTGCCGCGGAGAGGACCTAGTCCAATCCAAAAATCAGTGCGCACCACATACTTGTCATCCAACATGTGCGCCATTCTAAAATCAGTGAGTAATATGTAGTCCAGTGTTTGATACCCTCAGGACAAAATTTATAACCATTACTTACCTCTACCGGGCCACAACACTAGTCTGCTATGCTCTTGCCCCTAAAATTGGCTCCTGATTGCTCCGAATCTAGCTAAAACCAGCTTAACATTATCAATATATACCAAAGGAACAAAACCCAATCGAAAACTATCAAATTATACAAGAATCTCGAAATTCGACCAAATTCGGGCCCCAGGCCCACGTCTCAGAATTCAATAAAATTTGTATCACTAGAATCCTCGTCCTGCCACGATTCAATACATACCAAGAACACTAAAATCGGACTACAATTTCCCACTAAAATCCTCAAAAGAAAAATCCAATTTCCATGCACCCCTCTTCCCCAAATTTGGGTTTAATTCCAACAATTTTATGGTTTTATTACTTAGAAAACGACATATAAACGAATTATGAAGATTAAAACCATACCTCCAAGTGATTCCCTTCAATTTCCTCTTCAAACCCTCTCAAAGGAGCTCCCAACTTGTTCAACAATGGAGGAAAATGAACTATTCTCGCACAAATGGCCTTTTAAAACATTCTTCCCAACCATTAAATTTTCCTCAGTGCGATCGCGACTCTAGACACGCGATCGCGATGCAAAGACCAGCCACTAAATGCGATCGAAGACCAATACACGCGATCGCATAGAAAAACTCTCCACCCCACACACGCGCCTTAGAATCCTCTACGCGATCGCACCAACACCCACGCGATCGCACTGCCTTACCTGACCAACCTATGCGATCGCAATCCTAACCACGCGATCGCGTAGAAAAAAATCCTGCCATCCCCAGCTAGGTCTATGCTAGCGCAAACATCCTCCCGCGGTCGCGTAGAAGGAAACCAGAACCTCACACCAGAAAAAATCTGCCCATTTTTGAAGCAAAGAGTTGGTCCGTTCACTACTTGAAACACACCCGAGGCCTTGGGAACCTCAACTAAACATTCCAACATATCGCATAACAACATTCAAACATAGTCGAGCCTTTAAAACACCAAAAACAATGCAAGAACAACAAAATCACATCAAATTCAAGCCTATGAACTTTGGAACTTCCAAATTTTGCCAACTAAGCAGAAACCAACCAAAATACCTCCGATTGACCTGAAATTTTGCACACAGTCCCAAAATGACATTACAGACCTGTTCCAACTTCCGGAATCCACCCCGATAGCCTATTTTCCACTGCCGACCAGAAATCACCAAAAACTAACTTTCGCCTATTCAAGCCTAATTCTACATCGGACATCAAAACATCATTCCGAACATACTCCTAAGTCCCAAATCACCTAACGAAGTTATCCGAGCCATAAAATCTACATTCCGAGGTTGTTCAACAATAAGTCAATTCTCAGTTGACTTTCTCAACTTTTAGGCTACTTTAGCAGACTAAATGTCTGAATTCTCACCATGACCATTCCAGACTCAAACCAACTAACCCAACACAACAAAAACAGGCTAGAAATATGTAACAAATGCCGAAATAGGGGAAACTGGGTAAATCTCACGGAACGACCAACCAGGTCATTCCATCCTCCCCCTCTTAAACAAACGTTCGTCCTCGAACGGGTCTAGAAACATACCTGGAGTCTCGAATAGGTGAGGATATCTGTCCCGCATCTCCCGCTCGGTCTCCTAGGTGGCATCCTCCACCGGGTGCCCTCTCCACCGAACCTTCACTGAAACTATATCCTTAGACATTAGCTTCCTGACATGTCGACCCAAAATAGCCACTAGCTCTACCTCATATGACATATCACCCTCGAGTTGAACCGTGCTAAAGTCCAAAACATGAGACGGGTCACCAAACCGAGACATGGAATACCAGATGAATACTCGATAGACTGGGAGACATAGCAAGCCTATAAGCCACCTCCTCAACCCTTTGAAGCACCTCAAATGGCCCAATGAATGTGGGATTCAGCTTCCCTCTCTTCCCGAATCTCATAACACCCTTCATGGGTGACACCTTATCCCCAACCATGAAAGACACATCTCGGACCTTTCGGTCCGCATAACTTTTCTACCTAGACTGCGTCGTGCGAAGCCGCTCTTGAATCAACTTCACCTTACCCAACGCATCCTGAACCAAGTCTGTGCCCAATAGCCTAGCCTCGCCCGGCTCAAACCAACAAACCGGAGATCTGCACCTCCTACCATATAAAGCCTCATACGGAGCCATCTGGATACTCGACTGATAGCTGTTATTATAGGCAAACTCCGCTAGTGGCAGAAGTCCCATGAACCAGCAAAGTTAATCACACAAGCACATAACATATCCTCCAAAATCTGAATTGTACACTCTGACTTCCCGTCGGTATGAGGGTGAAACCCTGTGCTCAACTCCACCTGATTACCCAAATCTCTCTGCACGGCTCTCCAAAACTGAGATTTGAACTGAGTGCCTCTATCAGAAATGATAGAAACTAGAACCCCATGCAATCGAACGATCTCCCTCATATAAATCTCAGATAACCTCTTCGAAAAATAAGTACTACCAACAGGAATGAAGTGCAAGGACTTGGTCAGCCAATCCACAATAACCCATATAGCATCAAACCTCCTCGAAGTCTATGTGAGTCTAACTACGAAGTCCATGGTGATCTGCTCCCACTTCAACTCCGAAATATCAAACCTCTAAACCAATCCACCTGGTCTCCGGTGCTCATACTTGACCTGCTGACAGTTGGGACACCGAGCCACAAACTCCAAAATATCCTTCATCATCCTCCTCCACCAATAATGCTGCCTCAAATCCTGATACATTTTCGCGGCACCCAGATGGATGGAATACCGCGAACTATAAGCCTCTAGTAGAATCAAATCTCGAAGCCCATCTACATTGGGAACGCAAATCCAGTCCTGCATCATCATGACCCCATCATCACGAATAACCACATCCCTGACATGACCTTAACAGAACTTGTCCTGGAGAACAAGTAAATGTGGATCATCATACTGGCGCGCTCTAATCTCATCGCAAAGAGAAGACCTGGAGGCTACACAAGCCAACACCCGCGGGGGCTCTGATAGATGCAATCTCACCAACTGACCTGCTAAGGCCCGAACATCAAGGGCTAATGGCCGCTCTGCTACTGGAAGGTAGGCTAGACTCCCCAAACTCTCTGCTCTACGACTCAAGGAATCAGCCACTACATTGGCCTTCACCGGATGATATAAGATAATGAGGTCATAATCCTTGAGAAGCTCTACCCATCTCCTCTGACGCACATTCAAGTCCTTATGCCTCAGCAGATAATGCAAACTACGATGATCCGTGAAAGTCTCACACTGCACTCCATACAAATAATGCCGCCAAATCTTCAAGGCAGGAACAATGGCAGCTAACTCAAGATCGTGCACTGGATAATTCTTCTCGTGCACCTTCAACTTCCTAGACGCGTAGGCAATCAGCCTATCGTCCTGCATCAATACCGCTCCCAAATTTACTCTAGAAGCATCACAATAGACTGTGTAAGAACCTGAACCAGCAGGAAAAACTAGTACCGGAGCTGTAGTCAATGCTGACTTGAGCTTCTGAAAGCTCTTCTCGCACTCATCAGACAATCTGAATGGAGCATCCTTCTGGGTCAATCTGATCAAAGGCGAAGCAATAGAAGAGAATCCCTCCACAAAGCGACGGTAATATCCCGCCAAACCAAGGAAACTCCTAATCTCTATAGCTGAGGACGGTCTGGGCATACCCTGCACCGCCTCTATCTTCTTCGGATCAACCTGAATACCCTCACTAGACACCACATTCCCCAAGAAAGCTACCTAACCAAGCCAAAACTCACACTTGGGGGATTTCGCATAAAGCTTCTCCTCTCTCAACCTCTGTAACACAACTCTCAAATGATGAGCATGATCTTCCTGGCTACGAGAATAAATCAGGATGTCATCAATGAACATAATGACGAAGGAATCAAGGTATGACTGAAGCACGCTGTTCATCAATTGCATGAACGCAACTGGGGCATTGGTCAGCCCAAATGACATAACCAAGAACTCATATTGACCATATCTGGTCCTAAAAGCAGTCTTCGGAATGTCAGAATCCTGAATCTTCAACTGATGATACCCAGATCATAAGTCAATCTTGGAAAATACTCTGGCTCCATGAAGCTGGTCAAACAAATCATCAATGCGGGTCAAGGGATACCGGTTATTTACCGTAACCCTGTTCAGTTGTGGAAATCAATACACATACGCATGGACCCATCCTTTTTCTTCACGAACAACACCAGTGCACCCCAAGGTGATACACTCGGCCGAATGAACCCCTTATCCAGGAGCTCCTAAAGTTTCTCCTTCAATTCCTTTTGCTCCGCTGGTGCCATTCGATAAGGTGGAATAGAAATAGGCTGGGTGCCTGACACCAAGTCAATACCAAAATCAATATCCGTGTCAGGTGGCATGCCTGGCAGGTCTACAGGAAACACATCCAGAAAGTCAGGGACCACAGGAACGTAATCAATAGCGGGAGTCTTACAATTGACATCCCTTGCAAAGGCCAAATAAGATAAACCTTCTTTCTCACCATACGCTGAGCCTTCAGGTAGGATATCACCCTGCTAGGCATATACTCGGAAGAACATCTCCACTCAACCCTCGGACACCCTGGCATAGCTAAGGTCACGGTCTTAGCGTGGAAATCAAGAACAACATGACACGGAGATAACAAATCCATGCCCAATATCACGTCAAAATCTACCATGCTGAGTAACAATAGGTCCACTCGGTTCTCCAGACCCCCAATAGATATCATGCCCGACAGATACACGCGGTCCACAACAATAGTATCGCCCATCGGAGTAGACACATGGACAGAGGTGACTAGAGACGCACGGGGTATATCCAGAAAATGGGAAAAATATGAAGAAACATAGGAATATGTAGAACCAGGGTCAAATAAATCCAAGGCATCTCGGCAACAGACTGAGACCACCTGTGATCATGGCATCCGAGGCCAGTGCATCCGGCCTTGCTGGAAATGCATACATGCGAGCCTGAACTCCCCTTGCTCGACCTCCCCCTCTAGGGCGGCCTCTTGCTGACTGACTAACACCCCTGGCTGCCTGAGCGGGTGGTGAAGTGGCTGGAGCAGAAGTCGAGGGCTGGCCCCTCTACTGAGAGGATCCACCAGAACGACGGGGACACTGCCTCCACACGTGCCTGAACTCTCCACACTCAAAGCAACTCCATGGAGCTGGAGGCGGGGACTGATAGAAAACCCTAGCACCCGAACGGCCACTAGAAGACTCATACATAGAAGAACCCCAAACTGGGCGGTGCTCGAGCTGCACTCTGAGCTGGGAGGGCACCAAATGAATTACGGCCAGACTGAGGAGGCTTGAATGAACGACCTCTACCCTGCTGAAACTGTCCCCTAAAGGGAGCACCACTGGAACTGCCCCAAACACAAGGCCTCTTAGCCTCCCTCTCCTCCCGCTCCTGGCGGCGTACGAACTCAATATCTCAAGCTATGTGAACAACCTTCTCGAATGAAGCACTCAATACTCTTTCCCGAGTCATAAATAACCGAAGCTGATAAGAAAGACCATCCACAAACCTCTTCACCCTTTCCCTATCAGTATGGACAATCTCATAAGGATGCCTAGCCAACTCAGAAAACCTCATCTCGTACTGAGTAACTGATAACTCCCCCTGGCGCAGCTACTCAAATTTCTTGCGCTGCTCCTCTCTGTGGGACTGAGGAACATACTTCTCCAAAAATATCGTGGAGAGCTGCTGCACGGTGAGAGGTGCTGAACCAACCGGCCTAGTCCTCTCGAATGACTCCCACCAAGTAAAGGCAGCACCCGCTAATTGAAATGTAACAAATGAGACCACAATGGTCTCCAAAATACCCGCAATACGTAGTATCCTCTGGCACTTATCTAGAAACCGCCTGGGCATCCTCGCCCTTTGTACCGCTGAAAGTCGGAGGCCGAAGTCTACTGAACCTCTCCAACCTGCACTGCTCATCCTCAGGCATAGCAGGGACCACATAATCCTGGACTGGAACAACTGGCTGAGCTGGGGTGGCTCTCGGTGCTTGAATACCCTATGCAACCTGCTCAGGTGCCCGGGCAGCTAGAGTCTGATTGCCTCCCCCGGCCTGAGCTGTGGTGGCAGTAGAAGACATGGCGACTGCCTGAGCCAAACTGGTGCACACTGTCAATATCTGAGACAGGGTCCCCTGAAGACCCGGAATAACCATAGGCACTGCCGGTGCCTGAGCCTGTCCCGCTGGAACACCATCGGCAGGAACCTGATCCTTATCGATAGGGGGATCCTGGTGTACTTTCCCGCCTGCTGAGTGGGCTGACCCCTTTCCTCGACCACGGCCTCGACTGCAGCCTCAACCTCTCGCTGGTCTAGCCGGTGACTTGTCACTTTGATCGATATTGTGTGTCCTCACCATCCTTGAGAGAACGAAACAACATAAGTTCAGATTCCAAGAATCAATAGATTAGCACGAAAGAGTTCAAGAAAGATAGAAATGTTTCGTAAAAGTTCGGCAGCCTCTCGAAGATAAGTACAGATTTCTACACACCTATCCGCAAGACTCTACTAAACCTGCTGATGACCGTTGAATCCTATGTAACCTAGGCTCTGATACCAAACTATCACGACCCCAAAACCCAAACAGGCCGTGATGGCGCCTATCGTGGAACTAGGCTAGCAAATAAAATCATGTTTATAGTTTCTATCAAAATCCCAATCCTATTTCAATCATTTCATAAAATAAACAGAGTTTACTAAATAAAGTAGGCCAATAAACAGTGCCACCAACCCCAAAACCTGGAGCCAACATGTGATGAGCATCTAATGAAAATAAGCCAAAGATATACTATTATAGTACAAAACCTTCGAATAGAAGCTAGATACAACAAGAAGAGAAAGCAGAGATGCTGCGGACGCTGAACAACTACCTCTATAACCCGCAATTCGGCTCCGCACGAAAGAAATGGTTAATGCTCGATATCTGCACCCGAATCTGCATACAGGGTTGCAGGGAGCAATGTGAGTACACCAACTCAGTAGTAACGAAAATAAATCAAGTCTAAGCGGCAAGGAAACACAGAAAATCTCAATATACACAACTTTACTTTCCAGTAGTGTAAACATAGATATACGAAATCATTATGCCTTAAAACCAACCGCAGAAAAAGTCCTTGAAAAATGTTTATTTTCAACAGCTCCAAACCAAAATATTTAGTATGAAAATGAAATGAATCATATAGAGGCCCCCTCGGGCAAAACATATTTCATAAGTTTAGAGTGAAAGTAGTTAAATCATAAGTAGCCCCTCAAGAAAAACATGTATCATAATCATCTCCTCGGGCATGCCTCACGGTCACTAATAATCACTCACTCAGCACTTCACAGTCACTCAGCACCTCACTGTCACTCATGCCTCCAAATCACCCGTCACTCTGCACTCGGCACTCTGTGCGCTCACTAGGGGTGTGTGCATACTCCGGAGGGGCTCCTTTAGCCCAAGTGCTAATATCAAGCCACCTCGTGGCGTATCATATCCTCACAATTAGGCCCTCGGCCTCACTCAGTAGAGCCACTCAAAATGCCCCTCGGGCAAATCAGGAAAACGCAGTACTCGACCCAAAACATAATTTTTAAATCTCAAGTAGTGTAAATCGGGCTGAGTTTTGAAAATAGTAAGCACAATGTGGCTAAGTGAAATCATCAACAAATAGTGAGGAAAAACAACAGTAAAAAGCCCCCAAGGGGTCTAAACAGATCGACACGAGGCCCCAAACACGGCTTATAGCCCAAATATATCAACAATCTTTAGAACATAATTTAACATAAGCTTTTGAGTGAAACATGCAACTTATTCGTTGCCGCGGTGAGGACCTATTCCAATCCAAAAATCAGTGCGAGCCACATACTCGTCATCCGACATGTGCACCATTCTACAATTAGTGAGAAATATGTAATTCGGGGTTCCATAGCCTCAGGACAAGATTTATAACCATAACTTACCTCTACCGGGCCACAACACTAGTATTCTATGCTCTTGCCCCTCAAATTGGCTCCCGAATGCTCTAAATCTAGCCAAAACCAGCTTAATATCATCAATATATACCAAAGGAACACAACCCAATCGAAAACTATCAAATTATACAAGAATCTCGAAATTCGGCCAAACCCGAGCTCCGGGCCCACGTCTCGGAATTCGATAAAATTTGCATCACTAGAGTCCTCGTCCTCCCACAATTCTATACATACCAAGAACACTAAAATCAGACCACAATTGCCCACTCAAATCCTCAAAAGAAAAATCCAATTTTCATGCACCTTTCTTCCCTAAATTTGGGTTTAATTCCAACAATTTTATGGTTTAGTTACTTAGAAAACGACATATAAACGAGTTATGAAGTTTAAAACCTTACCTCCAAGTGATTCCCTTTAATTTCCACTTCAGACCCTCTCAAAGGAGCTCCCAAGTCGTTTAACAATGGAGGAAAATGAACTATTCTCGCATAAATGGCCTTTTAAAACATTCTGCCCAGCCATTAAATTTTCCTCAGTGCGATCGCGACCCTAGACACAGGATCGCGATGCAAAAAAAACACACTAAATGTGGTCACAGACCAATACACGCGATAGTATAGAACAACTCTCCACCCCACACATGCGCCTCGGAATCAACACCCACGCGATCGCACTGCCTTACCTGACCAACCTATGAGATTGAAATCCTAACCACACGATCGCATAGAACAAAATTCTGCCATCACCATCTAGGTCTACGCAATCGCAAACATCCTCCCGCGGTCACGTAGAAGGAAACCGGAACCTCACAACAATAAAAATCTGCCTAGTTTTCAAGCCAAGAGTTGGTCTGTTAACCACCCGAAACACACCCGAGGCCCTCGGGACCTCAACCAAACATACAAACATATCCCATAACATCATTCAAAGCTAGTAGAGCCTTAGAAACACCGAAAATAACACAACAACACCAAAATCACATCAAATTCAAGCCTATGAACTTTGGAACTTCCAAATTTCGCCAACTACGACGAAACCACCCAAAACACCTCCGATTGACTTGAAATTTTGCACACATACCCAAAATGACATTACGGTCCTGTTCCAACTTCAGGAATCCTATTCCAATCCTCATAGCCTATTTTTCACTGCCGACCGTAAATCGCCAAAAACTAACTTTTTACAATTGAAGCCTAATTCTACATCGGACATCAAAACTTCATTCCGAACACACTCCTAAGTCCCAAATCACCTAACGAAGCTATCTGAGCCATAAAATCTGCATTCCGAGGTCGTTCACCAATAAGTCATTTCCTAGTTGACTTTCTCAACTTTTAGGCTACTTTAGGAGATTAAATGTCTCAATTCTCACCATGACAATTCCGGACCCAAACCAACTGACCCAACACAACAAAAATAGGCTAGAAATATATAACAAGTGCGGAAAAGGGGGAAACAGGGTAAATTTCACGGAACGACCGGTCGGGTCGTTACAACTTCATCATCTGATAAAGAGTTGATTGTACTGCTGTCATGTTGTGTATCCATGGCTTTCCGAGCAAGGCATTGTATCTCATGTCTTCTTAGACGACATGAAACTTTGTATTGTGAATTGTATCAGACACGTTGACCAGGAGGATGATTTCCCCCTTCGTTGTCTCATTCGCCATGTTAAATCCACTGAGGATTCGAGAGCAGGGTATGATTGGATCGAGCAGTCCAAGCTGCTCCACCACCTTTGACCTAATTATGTTGGCTGAGCGACTCAGATCCATGAGCACACATTTAATTTTAATGTTATTCAAGAGAAAGGACATTACCAGTGCATCATTATGTGGTTGAGACAAGGTCTCGAAGTTTTCTTTACTAAATGCAAGAATGTACTCGAGCATATAGCTGCGAGTTTTCTTTTTTGTTGTGGCGGATACTTTTGTTTGTTTGATCACGAATCCTTGAGGGAAGTCGGTTCCTCTAATGATCATGTAAATGATGTTCTGAGGTTCTTTTGGTTTGTTTCTCATGTCGCCTCTCTCTCTCGAAATGGCTCTCAGCTCGATTGCTGAGGAATTCTCGAAGATGCCCTTCGCCGATCAGTCGAGCCACCTTCTCTCGAAGCTGTATACAATCCTCGGTCCTCTGACCGTGAATGCCATGATATCCGCGTATTAGACTGGGGTCTCTTCGGGAAGGATCTGATTGCGTGGGTATCTGCTACCTAGTATCTCTAATTTGGCCCATGGCTGATACGATATTTGAGACAACAACGTTGATATTGTATTATGATAATCGGGGTGCCTCAATCGGCCTTGAATGTCTGTCAAACCTGGTTTTGCTCATAATTACTCAGGAATTCTGGCCCCGAAATAACATGGTTTTGCTCATAATCCCTTTCTGGTGCTTGCTCTACTCAAGGGGCTATTTCTGGCGGTGCTGAGCTTGTGGTTTTTGATGGCTTTGTAGCTGAGCAATAGCCAATTGTTGTGACTTTAACATTTCAAAAATGACATGAAGGCTAACTTCTCTTTCCTACCGAGCTGGAGTTTCCTGTGCTTCACGGTTGTTTTCCCTGCATGAGAAATTATATCGACATGTTGGGCGTTACGTGAGCCCACATCCATAGGGATTGGTGCTGGTGCCAACCTAGGGTTTTGCAGTGGTACACTGGTGCCTGAAATAGCTACATCGTTCTCTCCATGATCGTGAGGACCGTTGTTTTTGTGTGCATTCACTTAGTTGGACATTTTTTGACCTGAAACCAAAGATTCATGGACAAGAAAAGTGTGAAGAATAACTTGTGTTTTAAGAAAACCAAAAATAAAACAATCCCTATTATTTTTAGCCCCACGAAGGGCGCCAAAATATTTACCTTGAAAATGGTAATAACAATTATATTTGATTTTGTGGATCTAAAAATATGTGATTTATTTTAATACTAGTTAGGAAATAGATGCTAAGTGTGAGCTAGGAGAATAAGGTAAAAGTAAAGAAAAGTAGTGATATGCAAACCAAGTAGTTACAAAACAGGATCTCGAGCTGGCCGAAGCAGGGACTCGAGGTCGAACTATAATGCCTAACAGAGGATGGTCGATGGAGAAATAATAGTATGGAGCGCCTGGAGGATAAACATTTATGATCAATAATGAGAAATAAATAAAGAACAGTTAATGAATACAACAAATGAAAGGCAATAAATCCGTAGAGAAAATATTGAATATGTTAAGAAGGCAGAGAAAGTTCTTGTTGTATTCAATATTCATGTGTCCCAAAAAATGACAGGGTCGCCTTTATATAGGATGGATAGTCGAAACATAGTACATATATAATTATTACAGAGAAATATTGCCGGTTTAGCTGTATAATGGTCCGGTACAGACTTGTACTATTTTGCAAGTGTTGCCAGCTTTAACCACGTGCTCTTGGAAGCTTCCCACCTTTCCATGATGGTCTTCGATATTTATTCTATCTCGAGGTATATCGATCCCTCGATATACCTCCTCGAGGAATGCACCTTGGGGTTGCTTTAGCGGATTATGCTCCGATGCAATCATGACCAGGCTAGGAATCCCGTAGAAGCCTCAAAATTGGTCATCCCTTTTTTTGACCGTATACACATAGATATTGACATTCATACAGCCGTAGAGACTCTCATATAAATTAAAAGAAATATTTTAGTACATATCATAGACAATGGATTGAATTTTTAGAATATTGTATCATGTATATTCCATAGTGCCCCTAAAAGTCTAAAGTAATAACTAATACCATGAGCCGCAGATCGGAAGATAGCTTAATCCTACAAAAAGGCTGATTAGAGGGAAAAGGAAACTAAAGAGTTATGTAAATCAGGAGTCTGATTATTGGACCCAGAAAATTATAGAAATAAAGATTGAGAACATTGGAGGATTACCCTTAATATCAGAGGTACAAAAGAGATAGTGCAACGGTCACATTCTATAATGGCTCTACGATCAAGCCAGTTAGAAAAGTACCAGCCTCATAAGAAGTCAGTATGAAGCTTCCACCGGATTGTGTATGCATCAGAGGAGCAAGTATTATAATAAAGCTTCAAGTTCAAGATGTGACTTATACTTATGTGTAAGGGAGGTCATGAAGGATATAGAAGATGCGATGTTAGACTTTAAGGTAAGTAAGTTAAAGGTGAACAGTGTACGAGAGAATCAAATGCAGAAGGTTGTGAATAGTCCGTACTTCGGATAGTGAGCTAAAAGAGCAGGGATTTAGTATCCAGGAATGATAGCGGTGTCATTAGTGGCATATCTTCTAGCCTATGGTTTCTAGGTATTGAGAGGTCTAATTAAGAGAGTAAAGAAGAGTTTGAGAGGATGTGATGTGTCGCTTAATGTTGCGGAATGACATAGAGAAATCTACGATGCAAGCAAGTTGAAGGAAGATTGCAAGTAGTATAAATAGATATGTGTAGGTCGAAAGCTATGTTATGGTAAACCGACAAGGTTTTAGGAAGAAAAGAGTAAGGATAAGAAAGGGCGAGTGAGAAGGTGACGAGAATGGATAAGTCCCCAGGATTAAGCCCATGAAAACAAGAGATCAAATTGTTTTTAATAGTTGTATAAAGCTCAGTATAGCCTAAATGAAGTCAAAGGAGTCTAAGACTATTAGCATCTAAAAGAGATGAAATGCTGCCCTAGTAGTAGAATAAGGGTGTAATTTTGATAGATAAAGGATGACGTTTGGGCCTTCGATTGAGTAATGATTTGAAAAGGGGTATTTCACGGATGATAAGATATTAGAATACCCCCGGACCTAAGCCCTAGTGACAATGTATTATAGTAATGAGAAAGCATTACAGGACATCGATTTATATATACAGGATAAGAAACGTGAGTAACCTGGAGTTTGGTACCAGACCTCATTAATAGTAAATCGAAGAACGAGTTATGCTATAGTATGATATACTTAGATGTAGTAAAGCCATACACACCCAGGGGGACGACTTGTCAAAATTATATATATGTTCACAAAGTGAGGCCTATAGATTGGCTAAAAGCTGGAGGGAAGAGTCGCATAGGCGCACATTAAAAGGCAAAGTCATACAGACTGCATGATAGAAGGTAGCAATAGTTACGAAATTGGAAGAATTCCAACCACATGTCGTGGTATGATAAAGAGGCCTAAAGATGGGAATACCCTGGACTTTGATTTATTCACAAAACAGTTGCCTAAATGGCAAGGACAATATTAAAACCATTGGTAAAAGCTATCTAATTACGAGACCGACAAGTGCCTCACTCAACACTCGAGGATGAATGTTCAAAAGGGGAGAATGATGATACACCCCATGTTTTTGTACGTGAAAGTACGCCATAAAAAAATTGATGAAAGCTCAGAAATAAGATGTTACATCCCGCATTTTCGTACGTTAATGATTCGTCGTTAATTAACCGACTTAAGCTCGGGAATGGGATTATTTTGAGATTATAATGCTATTTCAAAAAAGTGATAAGTAAATTTATGAGGGTGAGAGGTTGAGTGAATCAAAGGAAATGTGTTTCGTCAAAGTTTATGATTTTGGGAAAAAATACGGTCTAAGATATAATACCCCGTATTTATGGATTAGTGCCATACAAGGTACCACATGACCATGATATTACGATGTATACAGTGTGTTAAAAGTGAGTATTTTTTTTAAGTAGTTGGAGATATTACCCAATTATGTTGGTAATTGGTTAATTATTGATTTTTAGTGGGATATTAAAAAGGTAATTAAAATATGTGGATAAACTTAAGGGAGGCATAACCCCAACGTGGAAGAAAACTATCCCAAATTAGTTATTCCTACGTTCATATAGTAAGGTTCCAAAGTTAGAGGGTTATATCGCTAAGTAACCACATTAAGTGGGGCCTACACACATTAAGGTATAGGACCTCTCTAATTCACAAGAGAGGTTCTCGTATCTAATTTGCAAGTAATGGGTCTTCAACATATTTCAAACGAGATTTCTTAGCATCATAGAAACGGGATTTTGCAATTCTAAGAGAGTACAGTGCAATCTTTCTCTAGAATATCATACGGATTTTTTCCTACTTTGATCTCGCAGCTACACGTTTTGTCGCGATTGACTGGTGTTAGAGGGATTGTCAGGAGAATCGACTCAGGTATGTTAAGGCTATTCCTTATTTCCTTTTGGCATGTCCATATGATACAAACAAAATGAGCCAATGCAAAACATTCATATATGACTCTATTCATAGAAATACTAGAGGTGCCTATGTTCTTGATTATACATGCATCCTATTATTCTATCACCCGTTCATGGGTCTCAGAAAATATGTAAGTTGATAAAGTTATCACATTCTGATACATCTTATTAATGCACTTCTTATGAATTTCATGCATTTATACATGTACATTGATCCATGACCAACTGGAATAATATACGTGTATATTATATGTATATGGGATATGGGAAAAGGTTATTGTGTTATATACGTACCACCACCTGATCAGCTGGTATACGTTGATGATTTACCCACAGTAGCCGAGATGATATGTTAGGATGCAGATCGGAAGATAGATTAAGCCTACAATAAGGCTAATTAGAGGGAAAAGGAAATTAAAGAGTTATGTAAATCAGGAGTCTGATTATTGGACCCAGAAAATTATAGAAATAAAGATTGAGAACCAGGATCATCCTTAATATCAGAGGTACAAAAGAGATAGTGCAACAGTCACATTCTATAATGGCTCTGCAATAAAGCCAGTTAGAAAAGTACCAGCCTCATAAGAAGCCAGTATGAAACTCCCACCGGATTGTGTATGCATCAGAGGAGCAAGTATTATAATAAAGCTTCAATTTCAAGATGTGACATATACGTATGTGTAAGGGAGGTCATGAAAGATATAGAATATGTGATGTTAGACTTTAAGGTAAGTAAGTTGNGCAATCTTTCTCTAGAATATCATACGGATTTTTTCCTACTTTGATCTCGCAGCTACATGTTTTGACGCGATTGACTGGTGTTAGAGGGATTGTCAGGAGAATCGACTCAGGTATGTTAAGGCTATCCCTTATTTCCTTTTGGCATGTCCATATGATACAAACGAAACGAGCAAATGCAAAACTTTCATAAATGATTCTATTCATAGAAATACTAGAGGTGCCTATGTTCTTGATTATCCATGCGTCCTATTATTCTATCATCCGTTCATGGGTCTCAGAAAATATGTAAGTTGATAAAGTTTATTTCATGATATTAATACAAGGCGCCTTGATCTTATCACATTCCGATACATCTTATTAATGCACTTCTTATGAATTTCATGCATTTATACATGTAAATTGATCCATGACCAACTGGAATAATATACGTGTATATTATATGTATATGGGATATGAGAAAAGGTTATTGTGTTATATACGTACCACCAACAGATCAGCTGGTATACGTTGATGATTTACCCACAGTAGTCGAGATGATATGTTAGGATGTAGATCGGAAGATAGATTAAGCCTACAAAAAGGCTAATTAGAGGGAAAAGGAAACTAAAGAGTTATGTAAATCAGGAGTCTGATTATTGGACCCAGAAAATTATAGAAATAAAGATTGAGAAGCAGGATCATCCTTAATATCAGAGGTACAAAAGAGATAGTGCAACAGTCACATTCTATAATGGCTCTGCAATAAAGCCAGTTAGAAAAGTACCAGCCTCATAAGAAGCCAGTATGAAACTCCCACCGGATTGTGTATGCATCAGAGGAGCAAGTATTATAATAAAGCTTCAATTTCAAGATGTGACATATACGTATGTGTAAGGGAGGTCATGAAAGATATAGAATATGTGATGTTAGACTTTAAGGTAAGTAAGTTGAAGGTGAACAGCGTATGAGAGAATCAAATGCAGAAGGTTGTGAATAGTCCGTACTTCGGATAGAGGGCTAAAAGCGCGGGGATTTAGTATCCAGGAATGATAGCGGTGTCATTTGTGGCATATCTTCTAGCCTATGGTTTCTACGTATCGAGAGGTCTAATTAAGAGAGTAAAGAAGTGTTAGAGACAATGTGGTATCTCGCTTGATGTTGCAAAATGACATAGAGAAATCTATGATGCAAACAAGTTGAAGGAAGATTGCAAGTAGTATAAATAGATATGTGTAGGTTGCAAGATATATTATGGTAAACCGACAAGGTTTTAGGAAGAAAGGAGTAAGGATAAGAAAGGACGAGTGAGAAGGTGACGGCAATGGATAAGTCCTCGGGATTAAGCCCATGAAAACAAGAGAGAAAATTGTTTTTCATAGTTATAGAAAGCTCAGTATAACCTAAATGAACTCAAAGGAGTCTAAGACTAATACCATCAAGAAGATATGGAATGCTGCCGTGGTTGTAGAATAAGGGTGAAATTTTGATAGATAAAGGATGACGTTTGGTCCTTCAATTGAGTAATGATTTGAAAAATGGTATTTCACGGACGACAAGATATTAGAATACCCCCTGGATCTAGGCCCTAGTGACAATGTATTACAGTAATGAGAAAGCATTAAAGGACATCAGTTTATATATATAGGATAAGAAATTAGAGTAGCCTGGAGTTTGGTAGCAAACCTCATTAACAGTAAATTGATATACGACTTATAGTATAGTATGATACACTTAGATGTAGTAAAGCCATAGACACCCTGAGGGGCGGCTTGTCAAAATTCTATTAATGTTCACAAAGTGAGGCCTAGAGATTGGCTTAAAGCTGGAGGGAAGAGTCGCATAGGCACACATTCAAAGGCAAAGTCATACAGGTTGCATGATAGAAGGTAGCAATAGTTACGAAATTGGAAGAATTCCGACCACATGTCGTGCTGTGATAAAGACGATTAAAGGTGGGAATACCCTGGATTTTGAATTATTCACAAAAGAGTTACCTAAATGGTAAGGACAGTATTAAGACCATTCGTAAAAGCTATCCAATTACGAGACCGATAAGTGCCTAACTCAACATTCGAGGACGAATGTTCCAAAGGGGAGAATGATGATACACCCCATATTTTTTACGTGAAAGTACGCCATAAGTAAATTGATGAAATCTTAGAAATAAGATGTTACATCCCGCATTTTAGTACGTTAATAATTCGTCGTTGGTTAATCGACGTAAGCTCGGGAATGTGAGTATTTTCAGATTATAAGTATTATGCTATTTCGAGAAAGTGATAAGTAACTTTGTGAGGGTTAGAGGGTGAGTGAATCAAAGGAAATGTGTTTCGTCAAAGTTTGTGATTTTGGGAAAAAATACGGTCTAAGATATAATACCCCGTATTTATGGATTAGTGCCATACAAGGTACCACGTGACCATGATATTACGATGTATCCAGTGTGTTAAAAGTGAGTATTATTTTAAGTAATTTGAGATATTACCCAATTATGTTGGTAATTGGTTAATTATTGATTTTTAGTGGGATATTAAAAAGGTAATTGAAATATGTGGATAAACTTAAAGGAGGCATAACCCCAACGTGGCAGCAAACTATCCCAAATTAGTGATTCCTAAGTTTATATAGTAAGGTTCCAATGTTAGAGGGTTATATGGCTAAGTAACCACATTAAGTGGGGCCCACACACACTAAGGTATAAGACCTCTCTAATTCACAAGAGAGGTGCTTGTATCTAATTTGCAAGTAATGGGTCTTCAACATAATTCAAACGAGATTTCGTAGCATCATAGAAACGGGATTTTGCAATTCTAAGAGAGTACAGTGCAATCTTTCTCTAGAATATCATACGGATTTTTTCCTACTTTGATCTCGCAGCTACATGTTTTGACGCGATTGACTGGTGTTAGAGGGATTGTCAGGAGAATCGACTCAGGTATGTTAAGGCTATCCCTTATTTCCTTTTGGCATGTCCATATGATACAAACGAAACGAGCAAATGCAAAACTTTCATAAATGATTCTATTCATAGAAATACTAGAGGTGCCTATGTTCTTGATTATCCATGCGTCCTATTATTCTATCATCCGTTCATGGGTCTCAGAAAATATGTAAGTTGATAAAGTTTATTTCATGATATTAATACAAGGCGCCTTGATCTTATCACATTCCGATACATCTTATTAATGCACTTCTTATGAATTTCATGCATTTATACATGTAAATTGATCCATGACCAACTGGAATAATATACGTGTATATTATATGTATATGGGATATGAGAAAAGGTTATTGTGTTATATACGTACCACCAACAGATCAGCTGGTATACGTTGATGATTTACCCACAGTAGTCGAGATGATATGTTAGGATGTAGATCGGAAGATAGATTAAGCCTACAAAAAGGCTAATTAGAGGGAAAAGGAAACTAAAGAGTTATGTAAATCAGGAGTCTGATTATTGGACCCAGAAAATTATAGAAATAAAGATTGAGAAGCAGGATCATCCTTAATATCAGAGGTACAAAAGAGATAGTGCAACAGTCACATACTATAATGGCTCTGCAATAAAGCCAGTTAGAAAAGTACCAGCCTCATAAGAAGTCAGTATGAAACTCCCACCGGATTTTGTATGCATCAGAGGAGCAAGTATTATAATAAAGCTTCAATTTCAAGATGTGACTTATACGTATTTGTAAGGTAGGTCATGAAAGATATAGAATATGTGATGTTAGACTTTAAGGTAAGTAAGTTAAAGGTGAACAGCGTATGAGAGAATCAAATGCAGAAGGTTGTGAATAGTCCGTACTTCGGATAGAGGGCTAAAAGCGCGGGGATTTAGTATCCAGGAATGATAGCGGTGTCATTTGTGGCATATCTTCTAGCCTATGGTTTCTACGTATCGAGAGGTCTAATTAAGAGAGTAAAGAAGTGTTAGAGACAATGTGGTATCTCGCTTGATGTTGCAAAATGACATAGAGAAATCTATGATGCAAACAAGTTGAAGGAAGATTGCAAGTAGTATAAATAGATGTGTAGGTTGCAAGATATATTATGGTAAACCGACAAGGTTTTAGGAAGAAAGGAGTAAGGATAAGAAAGGACGAGTGAGAAGGTGACGGCAATGGATAAGTCCTCGGGATTAAGCCCATGAAAACAAGAGAGAAAATTGTTTTTCATAGTTATAGAAAGCTCAGTATAGCCTAAATGAACTCAAAGGAGTCTAAGACTAATACCATCAAGAAGATATGGAATGCTGACGTGGTTGTAGAATAAGGGTGTAATTTTGATAGATAAAGGATGACGTTTGGTCCTTCAATTGAGTAATGATTTGAAAAATGGTATTTCACGGACGACAAGATATTAGAATACCCCCTGGATCTAGGCCCTAGTGACAATGTATTACAGTAATGAGAAAGCATTAAAGGACATCAGTTTATATATATAGGATAAGAAATTAGAGTAGCCTGGAGTTTGGTAGCAAACCTCATTAACAGTAAATTGATATACGACTTATAGTATAGTATGATACACTTAGATGTAGTAAAGCCATAGACACCCTGAGGGGCGGCTTGTCAAAATTCTATTAATGTTCACAAAGTGAGGCCTAGAGATTGGCTTAAAGCTGGAGGGAAGAGTCGCATAGGCACACATTCAAAGGCAAAGTCATACAGACTGCATGATAGAAGGTAGCAATAGTTACGAAATTGGAAGAATTTCGACCACATGACGTGCTGTGATAAAGACGCCTAAAGGTGGGAATACCCTGGACTTTAAATTATTCACAAAAGAGTTACCTAAATGGTAAGGACAGTATTAAGACCATTCGTAAAAGCTATCCAATTACGAGACCGATAAGTGCCTAACTCAACATTCGAGGACGAATGTTCCAAAGGGGAGAATGATGATACACCCCATGTTTTTTACGTAAAAGTACGCCATAAGTAAACTGATGAAATCTTAGAAATAAGATGTTACATCCCGCATTTTAGTACGTTAATAATTCGTCGTTAGTTAATCGACGTAAGCTCGGGAATCTGATTATTTTCAGATTATAAGTATTATGCTATTTCGAGAAAGTGATAAGTAACTTTGTGAGGGTTAGAGGGTGAGTGAATCAAAGAAAATGTGTTTCGTCAAAGTTTGTGATTTTGGGAAAAAATACGGTCTAAGATATAATACCCCGTATTTATGGATTAGTGCCATACAAGGTACCACGTGACCATGATATTACGATGTATCCAGTGTGTTAAAAGTGAGTATTATTTTAAGTAATTTGAGATATTACCCAATTATGTTGGTAATTGGTTAATTATTGATTTTTAGTGGGATATTAAAAAGGTAATTGAAATATGTGGATAAACTTAAAGGAGGCATAACCCCAACGTGGCAGCAAACTATCCCAAATTAGTGATTCCTAAGTTTATATAGTAAGGTTCCAATGTTAGAGGGTTATATGGCTAAGTAACCACATTAAGTGGGGCCCACACACACTAAGGTATAAGACCTCTCTAATTCATAAGAGAGGTGCTTGTATCTAATTTCAAGTAATGGGTCTTCAACATAATTCAAACGAGATTTCGTAGCATCATAGAAACGGGATTTTGCAATTCTAAGAGAGTACAGTGCAATCTTTCTCTAGAATATCATACGGATTTTCCTACTTTGATCTCGCAGCTACATGTTTTGTCGCGATTGACTAGTATTAGAGGGATTGTCAGGAGAATCGACTCAGGTATGTTAAGGCTATCCCTTATTTCCTTTTGGCATGTCCATATGATACAAACGAAACGAGCAAATGCAAAACTTTCATAAATGATTCTATTCATAGAAATACTAGAGGTGCCTATGTTCTTGATTATCCATGCGTCCTATTATTCTATCATCCGTTCATGTGTCTCAGAAAATATGTAAGTTGATAAAGTTTATTTCATGATATTAATACAAGGCGCCTTGATCTTATCCAATTCTGATACATCTTATTAATGCTCTTCTTATGAATTTCATGCATTTATACATGTACATTGATCCATGACCAACTGGAATAATATACGTGTATATTATATGTATATGGGATATGGGAAAAGGTTATTGTGTTATATACGTACCACCACCTGATCAGCTGGTATACGTTGATGATTTACCCACAGTAGTCGAGATGATATGTTAGGATGCAGATCGGAAGATAGATTAAGGCTACAAAAAGGCTAATTAGAGGGAAAAGGAAACTAAAGAGTTATGTAAATCAGGAGTGTGATTATTGGACCCAGAAAATTATAGAAATAGAGATTGAGAACCAGGATCATCCTTAATATTAGAGGTACAAAAGATATAGTGCAACAGTCACATTCTATAATGGCTCTGCAATAAAGCCAGTTAGAAAAGTACCAGCCTCATAAGAAGTCAGTATGAAACTCCCACCGGATTGTGTATGCATCAGAGGGGCAAGTATTATAATAAAGCTTCAATTTCAAGATGTGACTTATACGTATGTGTAAGCGAGGTCATGAAAGATATAGAATATGCGATGTTAGACTTTAAGGTAAGTAAGTTAAAGGTGAACAGCGTATGAGAGAATCAAATGCAGAAGGTTGTGAATAGTCCGTACTTCGGATAGAGGGATAAAAGCGCGGGGATTTAGTATCCAGGAATGATAGCGGTGTCATTTGTGGCATATCTTCTAGCCTATGGTTTCTACGTATCGAGAGGTCTAATTAAGAGAGTAAAGAAGTGTTAGAGACAATGTGGTATCTCGCTTGATGTTGCAGAATGACATAGAGAAATCTATGATGCAAACAAGTTGAAGGAAGATCGCAAGTAGTATAAATAGATATGTGTAGGTTGCAAGCTATATTATGGTAAACTGACAAGGTTTTAGGAAGAAAAGAGTAAGGATAAGAAAGGACGAGTGAGAAGGTGACGACAATGGATAAGTCCCCGGGATTAAGCCCATGAAAACAAGAGAGAAAATTGTTTTTCATAGTTATAAAAATCTCAGTATAGCCTAAATTAACTCAAAGGAGTCTAAGACTAATACCATCAAGAAGAGATGGAATGCTGCTGTGGTAGTAGAATAAGGGTGTAATTTTGATAGATAAAGGATGACCTTTGGTCCTTCAATTGAGTAATGATTTGAAAAATGGTATTTCACAGACGACAAGATATTAGAATACCCCCTTGATCTAGGCCCTAGTGACAATGTATTACAGTAATGAGAAAGCATTAAAGGACATCAGTTTATATATATAGGATAAGAAATGAGAGTAGCCTGGAGTTTGGTAGCAAACCTCATTAACAGTAAATTGATATACGACTTATGGTATAGTATGATATACTTAGATGTAGTAAAGCCATAGACACCCTGAGGGACGGCTTGTCAAAATTCTATTAATGTTCACAAAGTGAGGCCTAGAGATTGGCTTAAAGCTGGAGGGAAGAGTCGCATAGGCACACATTCAAAGGCAAAGTCATACAGACTGCATGATGGAAGGTAGCAATAGTTACGAAATTGGAAGAATTCCGACCATATGCCGTGCTGTGATAAAGATGCCTAAAGGTGGGAATACCCTGGACTTTGAATTATTCAGAAAAGAGTTGCCTAAATGGTAATGACAATATTAAGATCATTCGTAAAAGCTATCCAATTACGAGACCGATAACTGCTTAACTCAACATTCGAGGAGGAATGTTCCAAAGGGGAGAATGATGATACACCCCATGTTTTTTACGTGAAAGTACGCCATAAGTAAATTGATGAAATCTTAGAAATAAGATGTTACATCCCGCATTTTAGTACGTTAATAATTCGTCGTTGGTTAATCGATGTAAGCTCGGGAATGTGAGTATTTTCAGATTATAAGTATTATGCTATTTCGAGAAAGTGATAAGTAACTTTGTGAGGGTTAGAGGGTGAGTGAATCAAAGGAAATGTGTTTCGTCAAAGTTTGTGATTTTGGGAAAAAATACGGTCTAAGATATAATACCCCGTATTTATGGATTAGTGCCATACAAGGTACCACGTGACCATGATATTACGATGTATCCAGTGTGTTAAAAGTGAGTATTATTTTAAGTAAGTTGAGATATTACCCAATTATGTTGGTAATTGGTTAATCATTGATTTTTAGTGGGATATTAAAAAGGTAATTGAAATATGTGGATAAACTTAAAGGAGGCATAGCCCTAACGTGGCAGCAAACTATCCCAAATTAGTGATTCCTAAGTTTATATGGTAAGGTTCCAATGTTAGAGGGTTATATGGCTAAGTAACCACATTAAGTGGGGCCCACACACACTAAGGTATAAGACCTCTCTAATTCACAAGAGAGGTGCTTGTATCTAATTTGCAAGTAATGGGTCTTCAACATAATTCAAACGAGATTTCGTAGCATCATAGAAACAGGATTTTGCAATTCTAAGAGAGTACAGTGCAATCTTTCTCTAGAATATCATACGGATTTTTTCCTACTTTGATCTCGCAGCTACATGTTTTGTCGCGATTGACTGGTCTTAGAGGGATTGTCAAGAGAATTGACTCAGGTATGCTAAAGTTATCCCTTCTTTCCTTTTTGCATGTCCATGTGATACAAACGAAACGAGCAAATGCAAAACTTTCATAAATGACTCTATTCATAGAAATACTAGAGGTGCCTATGTTCTTGATTATCCATGCGTCCTATTATTCTATCATCCGTTCATGGGTCTCAAATGCAGAAGGTTGTGAATAGTCAGTACTTCGGATAGAGGGATAAAAGCACGGGGATTTAGTATCCAGGAATGATAGCGGTGTCATTTGTGGCATATCTTCTAGCCTATGGTTTCTACGTATCGAGAGGTCTAATTAAGAGAGTAAAGAAGTGTTAGAGACAATGTGGTATCTCGCTTGATGTTGCAAAATGACATAGAGAAATCTATGATGCAAACAAGTTGAAGGAAGATTGCAAGTAGTATAAATAGATAGGTGTAGGTTGCAAGCTATATTATGGTAAACCGGCAAGGTTTTAGGAGGAAAGGAGTAAGGATAAGAAAGGACGAGTGAAAAGGTGACGACAATGGATAAGTCCCCGGGATTAAGCCCATGAAAACAAGAGAGAAAATTGTTTTTCATAGTTATAAAAAGCTCAGTATAGCCTAAATGAACTCAAAGGTGTCTAAGACTAATACCATCAAGAAGAGATGGAATGCTGCCGTGGTAGTAGAATAAGGGTGTAATTTTGATAGATAAAGGAAGACGTTTGGTCCTTCAATTTATTAATGATTTGAAAAATGGTATTTCACGGACGACAAGATATTAGAATACCCCCTGGATCTAGGCCCTAGTGACAATGTATTACAGTAATGAGAAAGCATTAAAGGACATCAGTTTATATATATAGGATAAGAAATTAGAGTAGCCTGGAGTTTGGTAGCAAACCTCATTAACAGTAAATTGATATACGACTTATAGTATAGTATGATACACTTAGATGTAGTAAAGCCATAGACACCCTGAGGGGCGGCTTGTCAAAATTCTATTAATGTTCAAAAAGTGAGGCCTAGAGATTGGCTTAAAGCTGGAGGGAAGAGTCGCATAGGCACACATTCAAAGGCAAAGTCATACAGGTTGCATGATAGAAGGTAGCAATAGTTACGAAATTGGAAGAATTCCGACCACATGTCGTGCTGTGATAAAGACGATTAAAGGTGGGAATACCCTGGATTTTGAATTATTCATAAAAGAGTTACCTAAATGGTAAGGACAGTATTAAGACCATTCGTAAAAGCTATCCAATTACGAGACAGATAACTGCCTAACTCAACATTCGAGGACGAATGTTCCAAAGGGGAGAATGATGATACACCCCATGTTTTTTACGTGAAAGTACGCCATAAGTAAATTGATGAAATCTTAGATATAATATGTTACATCCCGCATTTTAGTACGTTAATAATTCGTCGTTGGTTAATCGACGTAAGCTCGGGAGTGTGAGTATTTTCAGATTATAAGTATTATGCTATTTCGAGAAAGTGATAAGTAACTTTGTGAGGGTTAGAGGGTGAGTGAATCAAAGGAAATGTGTTTCGTCAAAGTTTGTGATTTTGGGAAAAAATACGGTCTAAGATATAATACCCCGTATTTATGGATTAGTGCCATACAAGGTACCACATGACCATGATATTACGATGTGTCCAGTGTGTTAAAAGTGAGTATTATTTTGAGTAATTTGAGATATTACCCAATTATGTTGGTAATTGGTTAATTATTGATTTTTAGTGGGATATTAAAATGGTAATTGAAATATGTGGATAAACATAAAGGAGGCATAACCCCAACGTGGCAGCAAACTATCCCAAATTAGTGATTCCTAAGTTTATATAGTAAGGTTCCAATGTTAGAGGGTTATATGGCTAAGTAACCACATTAAGTGGGGCCCACACACACTAAGGTATAAGACCTCTCTAATTCACAAGAGAGGTGCTTGTATCTAATTTGCAAGTAATGGGTCTTCAACATAATTCAAACGAGATTTCGTAGCATCATAGAAACGGGATGTTGCAATTCTAAGAGAGTACAGTGCAATCTTTCCATAGAATATCATACGGATATTTTCCTACTTTGATCTCGCAACTACATGTTTTGTCGCGATTGACTGGTCTTAGAGGGATTGTCAAGAGAATCGACTCAGGTATTCTAAAGTTATCCCTTCTTTCCTTTTTGCATGTCCATGTGATAGAAACGAAACGAGCAAATGCAAAACTTTCATAAATGACTCTATTCATAGAAATACTAGAGGTGCATATGTTCTTGATTATCCATGTGTCCTATTATTCTATCATCCGTTCATGGGTCTCAGAAAATATGTAAGTTGATAAAGTTTATTTCATGATATTAATACAAGGCGCCTTGATCTTATCACATTCTGATACATCTTATTATGCACTTCTTATGAATTTCATGCATTTATACATGTACATTGATCCATGACCAACTGGAATAATATACGTGTATATTATATGTATATGGGATAAGGAAAAAGGTTATTCTATTATATACGTACCAACACCTGATCAACTGGTATACGTTGATGATTTACCCACAGTAGCCGAGATGATATGTTAGGATGCAGATCGGAAGATAGATTAAGCCTACAAAAAGGCTGATAAGAGGGAAAAGGAAACTAAAGAGTTATGTAAATCAGGAGTCTGATTATTGGACCCAGGAAATTATAGAAATAAAGATTGAGAACATTGCAGGATCATCCTTAATATCAGAGGTACAAAAGAGATAGTGCAACAGTCACATTCTTTAATGGCTCTGCAATAAAGCCAGTTAGAAAAGTACCAGCCTCATAAGAAGTCAGTATGAAACTCCCACTGGATTGTGTATGCATCAGAGGATCAAGTATTATAATAAAGCTTCAATTTCAAGATGTGACTTATACGTATGTGTAAGGGAGGTCATGAAAGATGTAGAATATGTGATGTTAGACTTTAAGGTAAGTAAGTTAAAGGTGAACAGCGTATGAGAGAATCAAATGCAGAAGGTTGTGAATAGTCCGTACTTCGGATAGAGGGATAAAAGCGCGGGGATTTAGTATCCAGGAATGATAGCGGTGTCATTTGTGGCATATCTTCTAGCCTATGGTTTCTACGTATCGAGAGGTCTAATTAAGAGAGTAAAGAAGTGTTAGAGACAATGTGGTATCTCGCTTGATGTTGCAAAATGACATAGAGAAATCTATGATGCAAACAAGTTGAAGGAAGATTGCAAGTAGTATAAATAGATATGTGTAGGTTTCAAGCTATATTATGGTAAACCGACAAGGTTTTAGGAAGAAAGGAGTAAGGATAAGAAAGGACGAGTGAGAAGGTGACGACAATGGATAAGTCCCCGGGATTAAGCCCATGAAAACAAGAGAGAAAATTGTTTTTCATAGTTATAAAAAGTTCACTATAGCCTAAATGAACTCAAAGGAGTCTAAGACTAATACCATCAAGAAGATATGGAATGCTGTCGTGGTAGTAGAATAAGGGTGTAATTTTGATAGATAAAGGATGACGTTTGGTCCTTCAATTGAGTAATGATTTGAAAAAAGGTATTTCACGGACAACAAGATATTAGAATACCCCCTGGACGTAGGCCCTAGTGACAATGTATTACAGTAATGAGAAAGCATTAAAGGAGATCAGTTTATATATATAGGATAAGAAATGAGAGTAGCCTGGAGTTTGGTAGCAAACCTCATTAACAGTAAATCGATATACGACTTATGGTATAGTATGATATACTTAGATGTAGTAAATCCATAGACACCCAGAGGGACGGCTTGTCAAAATTCTATTAATTTTTAAAAAGTGAGGCCTATAGAATGGCTTAAAGCTGGAGGGAAGAATCGCATAGGCGCACATTCAAAGGCAAAGTCATACAGACTCCATGATAAAAGGTAGCAATAGTTACGAAATTGGAAGAATTCCGACCACATGCCGTGTTGTGATAAAGACGCCTATAGGTGGGAATACCCTAGACTTTGAAATATTCACAAAAGAGTTGCCTAAATGGTAAGGACATTATTAAGACCATTCGAAAAAGCTATCCAATTACGAGACCGATAAGTGCCTAACTCAACATTCGAGGACGAATGTTCCAAAGGGGAGAATGATGATACACCCCATATTTTTTACGTGAAAGTACGCCATAAGTAAATTGATGAAATCTTAGAAATAAGATGTTACATCCCGCATTTTAGTACGTTAATAATTCGTCGTTGGTTAATCGACGTAAGCTCGGGAATGTGAGTATTTTCAGATTATAAGTATTATGCTATTTCGAGAAAGTGATAAGTAACTTTGTGAGGGTTAGAGGGTGAGTGAATCAAAGGAAATGTGTTTCGTCAAAGTTTGTGATTTTGGGAAAAAATACGGTCTAAGATATAATACCCCGTATTTATGGATTAGTGCCATACAAGGTACCACGTGACCATGATATTACGATGTATCCAGTGTGTTAAAAGTGAGTATTATTTTAAGTAATTTGAGATATTACCCAATTATGTTGGTAATTGGTTAATTATTGATTTTTAGTGGGATATTAAAAAGGTAATTGAAATATGTGGATAAACTTAAAGGAGGCATAGCCCCAACGTGGCAGCAAACTATCCCAAATTAATGATTCCTAAGTTTATATAGTAAGGTTCCAATATTAGAGCGTTATATGTCTAAGTAACCACATTAAGTGGGGCCCACACACACTAAGGTATAAGACCTCTCTAATTCACAAGAGAGGTGCTTATATCTAATTTTCAGGTAATGGGTCTTCAACATAATTCAAACGAGAATTCTTAGCATCATAGAAATGGGATTTTACAATTCTAAGGGAGTATGGTGCAATCATTCTCTAGAATATCATACGGATTTTTTCCTACTTCGATCTCGCATCTACATGCTTTGTCGCGATTGACTGGTGTTAGAGGGATTGTCAAGAGAATCGACTCAGGTATGTTAAGATTATCCCGTCTTTCCTTTTGGCATGTCCATATGACTCAAACGAAACGAGAATTGCACAAGTTTCATAAATGACTCTATTCGTAGATACACTAGAGGTGCATATGTTCTTGATTCCCCATCTGTCCTATGATTCTATCATTCGTTCATGGGTCTCAGAAAATAAGTAAGTTGATAAAGTTTATTTCATGATATTAATACAAGGCGCGTTGATCTTATCACATTCTGATAAATCTTATTAATGCACGTCTTATGAATTTCATGCATTTATACATGTACATTGATCCATGACCAACTAGAATTATATACGTGTATATTATATATATATGGGATATGGGAAAAGGTTATGGTGTTATATACGTACCACCACCTGATCAGCTGGTATACGTTGTTGATTTACCCACAGTAGCCGAGATGATATGTTAGGATGCCCTTAGAAGCTTGATGATGTTATGTACGCATATACTTACATATGGTATGACATTTATATGCATATGCATGAGATTATAAATATGAAACGATTTACAGAGTTATTTAGATTTACATGTTGAGTTTTTTACTCCATGTTTCTATCATGTCTATTATTTACTGATTTTCATTCCTCACATACTCAGTACGTTATTTGTGCTGACGTCCCATTCGCCCGGCACGCTACATTTAATGCCCGCAGGTCCAGATAGACAGGTTGGGAGTCCTCCAAGTAGGGTATCAGCTCACCGGAAGATGTGGGTGCGCTTCATTTTCTACGGAGTTGCGTATTTGGTCAGTATGATTTGGACACGTATTGATTGGTATGGCAGGGCCCTATCCCAACCTTTATGGTATTTATCTACTCTTAGAGGCTTGTAGACATATGTCATGTACGTGAAAGATTGTATGGCCTTGTTGGCCTATGTTCAGTGTACGAGTGATCATTTAGCCTTATAGGCCCGTATGTCATATGTATAGGTTTGTATTACATGTTAGGTTGTTCTATGTCAAGTATTCCCTCATGTTGTATTCTAATTATCTCACGACATCCTTTCCGTCTCATTTAAATATGATAGTACGATACAAAATGATACGTTAGATTAGTATTCGGTTGAATAAGGTACCGGGTGCCCGTCGCAGCCCATTGGATTGGGTCGTGACATGCAGAATCATTCGTTAGAAAGGTAACCATAGCCGGCTATTACTAGATTGAGATGGAATAAGATGCGAAAGAGTTTGTTCGAAAATATTACAAATGACAAAGACATACACTGATGATTCACCAACTCGGAGAAGTACTCCATCTGGTCGTGTCACCATGACCATTCATGAAGTAGGGAATGCACATCATTGGCCCTCTTCCATAGGCACCAGGTAAAGCTCAATTTACATTATTCACGACTTACTGGTTTTCTAAGTAGGTTGAAGCACATGCCTACGAGAATGTTAGGGATAAGGAAGTCATCGACTCCATTTGGGACTACATCATATGTCGGTTTGGGATGGCATCCGAAATTGTGCGTGACAATGGGAAATAATTTATCGGCATAAAAGTAATCAAATTTTTCGAAGATCATAAGATCAAAAAAATCCTATTAATACCTTATCATCCTAGTGGGAACGAGCAAGCCGAATCGACCAACAAAACCACCATCCCAAATCTTAAGAAGAGGCTAACTGACGCCAAATGAAAATGGAAGGATATACTACCCGGAGTCCTTTGGGCGTAACGCACGACTGTGAAGACCAGTACCGGGGGTACTCCGTTCTCATTGGTTTATAACGTTGAAGCCCTGATTTCGCTCGAAGTCAAGGAGACAAGAGTATGATAAAGATATGCCACAAAGGAGTCAAATAACAATGCTATGAGTATCACCTTAGGCTGTTGGATGAAAGGCGCGAAGTCGCCCTTGTTCGATCGGCTGCCAAAAAACAACGGATCGAGAGGTACTACAATCGAAGATCCAATCTTTAATATTTTAATGTAAGGGACTTGGTGCTAAGGAAAGTCACTCTAAACACCCGGAATCCGAACGGTAGGGATTTGGGTCTGGAATGGGAAGGACCGTACCAGATTCTCGAGGTGATCGGTAAAAGGTCCTACAAGATCGGAACGATGGTTGGAAAATAAATACCTTGCCGTTGGCCAACGAGAAGTGACATGAAGTCTTTAGGTCTGAAAGCACATGTTGCACTCTTTTTCCCTTAGACTAGTCTTGTCTTAAATGGGTTTTTCATCAAGTTCTAACGAGGCAGCAATGGATCGTGCTAACTTTGAATGAATCCTGATTACGAATCGACACAGAAGATCTATTCAATATCATTTGTGGTTCCTTTGCAACCTCGAATAATGGGGGGCTACCCTTGAATATGCATTACATTCGGATATCAACTCTCGCGAGGAAACTACTTCATAAAGGAAGGGTCTTAATAGATAGGATTTACTGTAAGGGCCAAACGGTCAAAACGAACGATGCCCACATATAGGTCTCGAACCCTGACATAAAACATGTACGCATGTGTGACTGTTTTGCTCAAGAATAAAGAGAAGTACTTTCCTTGCAATCAACTTATGTTTAAAAAGTTTTCCTTGTTACATCCATTAAAGAGTTTCGTACTTTCGAAAATAACAAACCCAATGGCAATACATAACCGAAATACGAAAAAACACTCCCTCACTCGAGGACTTCCATACCAAAAATTCAAACAACCCAACTCACCGGACCTCAGGGACAAAAGACCTATTAGGAAACTTTGTGGTTTCTGAAAACCACGGCCACCCCTCTCGGGGACTGTTATCTTGGGCAAGCTTGGATAACTCGGGAAAACAAGCCCAATTGGAAGCTCTCGAACTAAAAGGCTACGGAAAAATTAACACGGCTCGTAGACGTCCGAAACCCGTAACAAAAAATAGGCCTTCACTAAAGAAACTTTTTCACAACTGGTTCTAAACACTTTCTCGGCAAAGTCATAAACTTAAGATATTTTCGGGGTAAAACCTTTGGTAACATCGAACACCAATAATGCCTTAACCCTAAAAGGAAATAAGGTAATATTTTTTTTAACCCTTGAACAAAACCTTATTATTTCATGCTAAGCTAGTTCGACCTTTGTGAATACAAGTAATAAAGCCAAGGAAAATTTTGAGAGCCGAAAGGAGAAGAAAGCTTCATATATATAATAATTTTTTACAATGGCCATGATGGTCTAATACAAAAATTTACAATGGACAAAACGGCCTAAAACATGCAAAAGAAAACAAAAACAATAAAGGCCTAAGGGGCACGGTCTTCATCGGAGGCAGCATCTCCATACTCGGGATCTTTCCCGTCATTGGACTCGCTTAAGCTCTTGGAATCTTCCTCAAGAAAGGCCAACTTCCGGGCTCTAGCTTCCTCTGCTTTGTCATTCTCGATTTATGCCAAAATATCAAAGCACTAAGCATGAACTCCCTGGAGGGCTTCCTTTTGAGCTTGCCATCCTGCATGATCCACCATGCTCTTGGCCTTCGACTGGATTTCCTCGCCATCGACCTTGAACTGTACCACATTAGCATCAGCTTTGGTGTCGACCACGACTATCTCAAATCTGGCCACTTTGATTCATTGGCCAATTTTACCTTATCCGAAATAGCGAAGTCCAATTGTGATTAAAGCTCCTCGGTTTTCTCGACTTGCACAGAGGCCTTCTCTTTTTTAGCATGGAGCTAGGTCATTTATCAAAGGGTCCCAGAATAACATTATTGCTGAACTTCTCAAAACAATGAGCTATAGTTACAATAGTCCAACACAATAAAACAAGTCTTCTTTGTTGTCGCGTGCAACCTGAAATACAAATATATATAAATATCAGTTCTTCTCTATTGTGTCACGCAGCCCGATCCACATATATATATAAAGAAATAATGTTGTGGCATGCAACCCGTTCCCACCATATCATCATCGATTCATATTATATTCCATCCTTATCTTTTTGTATCGTATCATTTCAATATCATTATGGAGTACAACCAACTACCGCATCTCCAAAAATAAAACGTAATAAAGGATTTATATGGTTAAAGACATAAATGGGTAAATGAAGCAATCTAATAATAAGTGATGTAAAAGACACGTGAAGACGGTCAATAAATAAATACTCGGATACAAGGAAACAATTATCAATTCAGGCATGTAATGGATAAAGGTGTGGATTTAAGACGTAAAAGAAAATCGCAACTAAAGCATTTAACAACTAATAACATTGATCGAATAATGCATGGATTAATTAGAAATTATAAACAAATGTGCCAACCCGCATGCTTAACTTATGACAAGGCATATACACTCGTCACCTTGCATATTCACCTTCCTCACACATAAATCAAGTAGCAAATAAGACAATCAAATTTTTAATTCCCTGAAGTTAAGGTTAGACACAACACTTACCTCACTCTGCAACCAATCAATTAACCAACCACTACTTCGCCTTTCGATAAGCCTTCAATCCAACCTAATCTAGCAAATTATAGTTCAAATAATTCAAAATAAGCTTTAGAAACCACCTGCAAGTGAAAAAGATTCGATCTTCAATGAAATTTAAAAAAGTCATCAAAATTCAACCCCATGCACACTTGGTCTACATCCGAGATTCGGACAAAAACTTGATTCTCCCCCCCCCCCCCCCCCCCCCCCCCTCCCCGAGCATTGTTATGTGATTTGTTTAGAAATCTGACCTCAATATGAGGTTTAAATCTAAATTTTACAAAACCTCCAATTTCTACCCAAATCCTTAATCTCTACCATGAAAATCATCTGTTCTTTATTGAAAACACATGAAAAGTAATGGGGAATTTAAAGAAAATTGATCAAGGTTGCTTCCAAATGAATTTGGGACGAAAGGGTTCTTCAAAATTCCCTCTCGAATGTTGAGGGTTGAGAAACTATGTAAAATGAGCTAAGTCCTGATTGTTCACTATTTTACCTAGCTACAGGTATTGCAATTGTCGCAATTGTGAAGTACTGGTGGCAAATGCGAATAGTGCCTCAGAAGTCCAGAAGTCGCAAATGCGACACATCTATTGCAAATGCGAACATCCCCTTTTATCAAATACGAAGCTCACCCCTCAGAACACTGTCACGCCCTAACCTCCGGGGGTGCAACCTGCACTCAACAGGGTTACCCCTGTTATGCAAGCCTATACAATGTCGTCTACCCAACTCACCCATGATTAAAAAGATGAATACATTTCATTAGCTAGACAGTAAGAGGTCATGTGAATAACACTAGTTCATTTCCATTAATTACATCATTAACAAGTTTCTAACACACTACGTTATACATTCGTAGTAAATTTGGAACTCGTGCTCCTAATACAACAAGTATTGTTCAATATTTTAAGGTTCCAAGGTCCTCATATGGTGGATTCCATAATCCCATAACCCATTATCTACAATTTTTAGCTCAACAATCTTCCTTAACACTTTGATAACACATGCATGCAAAATGAACAACGTCCTGACCAAAGAATTTCCTTACTTACCTATTTTTATATAAATTTCTATATTGAGAGTTAGGGTGTTAAATCTTACCTTTAGGATGAAGAACTAGTGGGCTTACTTTGTTAATCTTCCTAGTTTTGAGGAACCCTCTCCTACTCTAGAGCACTGATGCGAGACTAAATTCCATAGTTTAACATGTGATATACCTTACATTTTATGCGCATTAATGATAAAATTACACTTGTTATGTGCTTAATGGAGTTTATTTCATGTGTAGGTGAAGTGGAGATGGAAACGGAGCTAAAAGGATGCAAATACGTCGAAAAATGCGAGAAATGAGACACCCGGGCGATAGCCGGGCGACAGAGCCAAACACGCTGACCCTGCCTGGCGTTAGCCAGGCGTTTGGGCTGAAACGCCAGCCCCACGCTGGCGTTAGCCAGGCGTTTGGGCAGAAACGCCAGCCCTGGCCTGGCANCAACTACAAAGGGAGATTCACAGGGATACACAGAAATTCGAGTTTGGAGTGAATCGAAGGCAAAACATCACTTTGTACATATTTTCTTCCTTGCTTTGTAGTTTAATTATGCTAGTTGTTTTAGATTTTATTCTTATGAATTTTTTTAGCTAATTTTGTGTGGAACCTGTTGGAGAATAAACTTATTTTGATAGGAATATAGTTTTGATTGGTTGATTAAACTCTATTTGTTCAACTACGTTCTTGTTGTAGTTGATTGAAGGGCCCTCAATTAGCTGTGCCTATTTATTATGTATCTACTTGAGAGAGAGTGCATATTTAGGTAATTGTTTGAACAACACCACTCCCAGAGTATAGACGAAAGTCATAACCGAGGGTTTAGAGGTTGGATTAGAGATAACGATACTTCGGGTGCAATCTAAGTGAACTGTAATGCAATCTAGCTAGCGTAACTTGAGAGAGTGCGTCTAGTAAATTATCATAATTACTTGAGAGAGATTTATGGTAGATAGAG
>ML438461.1:0-75176 GCA_005239525.1 Nicotiana knightiana | reverse complement strand
TTTTAATATTTAGTATTAGTAACAAACATCAGGTGACAGCTGAGTACTAATTTAAACAGCGTGCTTGATACGTCAATTCCCTGAGGGATCGACTCTGGGCATAATACCCCAGGATTATATTTGCAACGCCCGCTTAGTCTTCTACAAGACATAGTTGAGCGTGATCAAGCACTATCCCACTCTTAAAATACCAGGTTTTTTCTTAAGAAATGGTTCTTGGCCTCTATATAATGCAATAGGGTTGGGATATAAAGCCATAAAACTAAATCTCAAAAATACATATGCGGTCGCATAAAGCCTCTGCGATCAGAAAAATGGACCACATAATGGCCCTACGGAACTGGGCATTTTCTACTTCACTATGTGATCGGTCTGCGGTGCGTAGAGCTATTCTGCGGTCACATACTGCACCGCCTAACATCCCTCCAAAAATGTTTATATTGGATTTGTGATGGATTGTATGGCTCGCGAAATGATTATGCGGCCGTATAATGGACCACATAATGGATCGCCTATTGGTCCCAAAAGTAGCTCAGGTTTCTTCCTCACTCTACGGTAGATATGCGGTCTGCATATCAAGTATGCGATCGTAGAATTGGCCGCACAAAATTCCCTGCACTTCCAAAAATCTTCTTAAACTCAGCAACGCATTGTTCAGAACCTACAATCATTAACACATAAGTCCACCTCGGCACCACGGAACCCTAGGTTTTTGGTAAAGTTTTACGGCGCCTTACATCCTCCCCTGCTTAAGATCATTCATCCTCGAATGATGGCAAAAACCTTTCATGAGAAATCAATATGATTCAGCGGATAAAACACACACTAATAGTACCCAAACCACTCCAATCCCTTTTGCTCCTTATCACTTGTAGGTGAGCCAATCTCGGCCCGAGCAGCGACAACCGACTAAATTGGTAATACACCCGGCGTCTGAAACCCTTGAGCTTGTTGCTCGTGAGTACGAGCGGAAAAAGCGTAGGCACTTCCCCAACCCTATGAAGTTGATGGTGCATCTTGAATCAAAACCGCCGCAGTAGGCTCGTGCACACAGAAAAAAATTAAACCAAGGCTTGCTGAAGGCCAGGAATAATGATAGGCACTGCCGGTGCTTGAGATTGTCCCACTGGCACAACAATATCTGGTGCTTGATCCTCAGTTTGAGAAAATTGTGGCTCCATATGTCTTTCTCTAGTTGTAGTACTAGCCCCATCTGTGCCTCTATCGCGGTTCCGGACTCTTGCAAACCTAACTTGTGGTACAAGTGGCCGTTTTCCTGATCTAGTCCCCGTGTCCTCACCATCTATGAGAGAATAGAAGAGTCAAGTTTCAAACACTGTAAATAACAAATCGTTAGGACACGCATGCAAGAAATTGATGTTTTCTAACAGTTTGCTAGCGTTTCGAGATAAGTACAGAGATCTCCGTACTGATCCGCAACACTCAACTAAACCTACTCATGACTCGTGAGATCGAATCAACCTAGTGCTCTGATTCCAACATGTCACGACCAACTCCCACCGGAGCCTCGACGCCGTCCAACACTACTTCTCAGGCATGACAACAATCACATAATAACTAAACATAATAAACATGGTTTGATAAACTTAACAACAGAAGTATCATAATTATCTAACGTTAATAATAAATAGGCTGCTACAATCATCCCAAAATCTAGTATCGACGAATACATGAGCACTACTGAGTATTAAAATACAAACCAAATCCGTAGTATGAGTGTTTGGATAATAGAATAGTAATAAGGGAAATAATTTAAAGAGAGTCAAAGTATGCAGACATCATAGTAGCTACCTCGATGTCTCCCAAAGCTGGTACCGACACGGTCCTAGTAATCACTACGTCTAGATATACCTGGATATGCACACGAAGTGCAGTGTATAGTACGAGTATAATCAAATCCATGTACTCATTAACTAGCAAAAGTAACATTGGGCTAAAAGCGGTGACAAGCTTAGAACAAGACAGTTAGAAACTAATATTATGAACAACACATATACAATGACAAAAGTAACAATAAATAATTCAATGAAATTATCATATTCAACTCATTCACAATACATGAATTTAGACATGCCTTCAAGTTTAACAATTAAAGCCCAACACTGATAAG
Organism: Nicotiana knightiana; assembly: GCA_005239525.1. Lineage (NCBI taxonomy): Eukaryota > Viridiplantae > Streptophyta > Magnoliopsida > Solanales > Solanaceae > Nicotiana > Nicotiana knightiana. The sequence continues at coordinate 73,045 of ML438461.1, read as the reverse complement.
AACATTTGAGTTAACAACTAGCACGAGGAATGATACATCTCTAAGGCTACATGTCAAGTATGCATGTCAAATGAATGATTTTATGGTTGTAACCCCATGTACCTCACTCCCAACGTAATCAAGTTGCCAGTCTCAAATGTCCACCTTGTCACACACACACACACAATTACTCAGCGTTGTATGGATGCCTGGCATCAATGCCTCTCACCAAAGCACGTGTATATATATCACAGTACCTATGCTTACTGCTGATATGTCAGACTCCGGAGGGGCTGATTCAACCCAAGCACTAATCAAAAGCCAATATACGTGAACACCAATTTCATAGCCCCCAATAGTCATAACACGCGATCCATATACGTGATCCACAATAATATAATCACCCACTAGTGTAGATACATGAACATCCATACCTAAAGAATCCCGGGGCATATACAAATAATGCGCAAAGTATGATGACACATATGAATATGTGGAACCAGAATCAAATACTACTGAAGCATCCATGTGGCACATCAAAAATATATTTATGATCACGGTAACGAAGGCTACTGCCTCTAGCTTTGCGGGGAAAGCGTAACAATGAGCCTGACCACAACCTGACCGACCTCCCCCTCTAGGGAAACCTTGAACTGCTTGCGTCCCACCACTAGATGGCTCCTGGAGGCCATGAATAACGATAGGAGTATCCTTAACATAAATTACCAAGAAGGAGTATCCTTACCATAAATTACCAAGAAGGAGTATCCTTAAAATAAATTGTACATGGGAAACATAATTTATAGAAAATTAATATTTAAACATCATGGATACAACTACATAGCTATTCAAACGAATGAGGATACTTCATCTTCTCATCAGCTTCCCAGCGAGCCTTTTCAACTAGTTGGTTTCACCATATAACTTTCACGAAGGCAATCTCTTTCTTTCTCACCTTTCGGACTTGCTTATCAACGATGGAAACTGGAACTTCTTCGTAAGTTAGTTATTCATTAACCTCAATAGTCTCAACTGTAACAATAAGAGATAGATCTCCAACTACCTTCTTCAACATGGACACATGAAATACCAGTGTATTTCAGGTTCAATAGTCTTGGCAAGGTATTAGCCACCGATGACCATAATTTTGTAGCGATAAGCAAATTCGACTCTACTAGAAAGTAGATGTATAGGAAATTTCTTGTTGGCCAACAACCAACTATAGTGCTCTATACTTCTTCACTAATCGTACAGGGGGGTGGAGTGCACTAGTGATATCTCAGGTGGTAGCTCAACCTTGTAGACCACCTGACCAATTTTTTGAATGATTCTGTATGGCCCTACATACCTCGGGCTCAGTTTCCCTTTCTTACCAAACCGCATTACACCCCTCATGAGGGAAACCTTCAAGAATACCCAATCATCTTCTTTGAACTCCAAATTTCTGCGACAAAAATCCGAATACGACTTTTGACGACTATGAGCAGTTTTTAACGATCCTTAATAGCCTTAAACTTCTCCATAGACTGATGCACAAGGTTTGGTCCGATCAATTCGGCATCATTAAATTCGAACCACCCAATACAAGATCCACATCTCCTGCCATATAATGCCTCGAGTGATGACATTCGAATGCTAACATGACAATTGTCGTTGCGGGAAAATTATATGAGCAGAAAATGATTATCCCAGCTATATTTGATGTCAAGAACACAAACGTGCAACATATCCTAGAGCGTCTGAATAGTCTCCTCTCTTTGCCCGTCGGTCTGTGGATGGAAAGATGTACTATGATTTACCTGAGTCCCCAACCATTGCTGAAATTTCTTCCACAAGTTAGTGGTTAACTGTGCTCCCCAATCAGAAATGATGGAAACTGGAGTGCCATGCAGCCCGACTATTTCCTTGATATACAACTGAGTATATTGTTCTACTATGTCGGTAGCCTTAACAAGTAAGAAGTGTGATGATTTTCTAAGTCGATCCACAATCGTACAAATAGAGTTCCACTTGCAAGGAGTGCAAGTTAGTCCAACCACAAAGTCCATTTTGATTATATTCCATTTCCACATCGACATTTCTATGTTTTATGACTACCCATCGGGCCTTTGATGATCGGCCTTCACTTACTGACAATTGGGACATCATGCCACAAAGTTTGCTACATTAATCTTCATATCATTCCACCAATAGACTTCCTTAAGATCATCGTACATATATGTATAACCATGTGCACAAAAAACCTGGAAGTGTGAGCCTTGGTCATGATTCTTTCCCGCAGACCATCTACATTTGGAACATATCATCGCCCTTGGTACCTTCTTGTACCATCATCCGTACCAAGAAAAAAAAGATGTAGTCTTATGTTTATGAATCCCCTACATTAGTTGTACAAACAATGGATCAACGTATTGTTTCTCCTTCACTTCCACAACAAGAAATGATTAAGCCCTTTTTTTAACAAGTACCCCCCTTCACTTTAGTCCACAAGAAGAATTCCCAAACCAGCCAACCGATGAACTTTCTTGGCCAACGACCTTTGATATGATTCCAAGTAAGACAAACTACCCATACATTTCCAGTTGAGAGCATCCTCTACAATAATAGACTTCACTAGATGATACAAAATATCGATGTCGTAATCCTTGAGTAACTCAAGCCATCTTCTCTGCCTCAGATTTAGTTGCTTATGTTTGAAAATGTATTCAAGGCTCTTGTGGTCTTTGAATATATCCACATAGACCCCATAAAATTAATTATGCCAAATCATCAAGTCATGTGGTGGGTAGTTATTTTTATAATCTACCACCTTGCCATTTTGCATTAATACGCACCCAAGTTCGATTCTCGAAGCATCACAATATACCACAAACCCATATGCACCCTCTGTTATTGTCAATCTTGATTTTAACTCTTGAAAACTCTTTTCACAATCATCTGATCATTGGAACTTAGCTTCCTTCTTCTTCAATTTAGTCAACGGCGAAGCAAGAGTGGAGAACCCCTTAACAAACTTTCTATAATAACCTGCTAACCCCGAGAAACTACGAATCTCATTTGGAGTTGTAGATCTAGGCCAAAAATTCACATTTTGAATACGTTGCATACACCTGGTACTGTAGTAGAGTCTGTAGAGCTGCCCTGAGGTGATCGGCGTGGACCTCTTGACTTCATGAATATGCAAGTATATCTTTAATAAACACTATTACAAAAGAGTCGAGGAACGACTTGAAAACTCAGTTCATAAGATACATGAAAGTTGTCGGGGCATTTGTTAGTCCAAAGGACATCACCAGAAATTCCAAGTGCCAATAACGGGTTCTGAAAACTATTTTTAGAATATCCTGCTCGATGCTCTTAAATTGTTGGCACCCGGACCTCAAATCAATTTTGGAGAAATACTTACCACCATGCAATTGATCAAACAAGATATCTATTCTTGGTATCTTGGTAGTGGGTACTTATTCTTGATCGTGACCTTGTTGAGTTTCCGATAGTCAACGCACACTCTCAGTGACCTATCTTTATTCCCGATAAAAAGGACCGGTGTGCCCCAAGACGACACCGTTGGCTGAATGAAACCCTTCTCTAGAAAATCCTTTAATTGTTCCTTTAGCTCCTTGCACTCTAATTGTCCCATTATGTAAGTTTGAATAGATATAGGATGTGTTCCAGGCATCACATCAATCAAAAAATCAATCTCCCTGACTGGCGGGATCCTAGGAAGTTCATCAGGAAATACATCCAAAAATTCATTTATAACTAGAAAAGACTCGAGTGTAGGCGCGTCAGCATCTGTGTCCGTAAGCCGGACAAAAATATAGATACACCCAGTGTCAATAATCTCCATTACCTTAAGGTAAGAAATAAACCTACCATTCGGCACCACATTACCCTATTCAATTCAATCACCGGCTCATTTGAAAATTCAAACCTAACAGTTCTGGCTTGAAATCAAGCATGGAAAAACATGAATAAAGCTACTCAATCCCCATTAGTACATCGACATCAACCCAATTCAATGAGATCGTCCATGGTGTGCCGACCACACACTATGACAACACAATCCCTATAAACTCGTGCAGCCACAATAGACTCACCAACTGGAGTAGATATAGAGAACATCTTAAGAAGTTGTTCTGGTTCTATCCCAAATTACATAGCAACACAAGGGGTGAAATAGGACAAAGTGGAACCGGGATCAATAAGAGCATGCACATCATGGAATTAAACAGTTAATATATATGTGACAGCATCTGGAGAGGCCTCTGAATCCTGACGCCTCCGCATAACATAAAATTATGTTGGGTCCCCCTGAACTCTGTGCACCACCCGTATCTGCAGCATGTTCTACGAGTATTGGGGTGCCTCTAGCTATAGGAGTTATTGTGTATGTAGTCGTTGTAGGTCAAGCTGGTTGTGCCATACCTCTACTCATGGTCCAACGAGACGAGCGGCAACCCGTCTAAATGTGACCCATCATACCGCACTCGTAGCATATAGGTATGTCCATGAAGTAGACCACAAAGTGCATCCTCCCGCACCTAGGGCATCAGGGCCTCTACTGCTGCTTGAATCCCACTCAAAACCGACCCTGATAGTGGGGTCACCTGTCGCCCTAACTGGTCCTGAAACAACTCAGTTAGGTTTATGGTTCATCCTATTTTTTAGTATATGGTTCTCTGTTGCTTTAGGAAATGCCATAATTTTGCCAAAGTTCATGTCAGAATTTAAGGCAACTGTAGCAGCCTCATTAATAACCCAGGGTTAAGGCCCTTCACAAACCAGCGCACTGTAGCCTCCATTGTGGGAAACATATGAATATCATACTTGGACTGGTGTGTGAACTCCATATGGTACTCCCGCCTAGTCATGCTACCCCACTTCAGGCTTTCGTACAGAGCGGCACTGGCTTCCTTAGTCTCGAAAGGCAAGAAATGATCCATAAAGGCATCTGTGAACTCACTCCACCTCGTTGGAGGGTCCCCTTCTCACAGGAATCCTCAAACAACTCAAATCGAGAATAGGAACCCCTTTCAGGCGAAATGAGGCCAACTCCACTTCCTCTATCTTAGTAGCACGCATAACTATGAGGGTCTTGTGCATCTCATCGATGATGTCCTGTGGTCCTCCTCGGGATCAGTACCCGTGAACATTGAATGATTTAGCCGAAGAAACTTGTTCACTCTAGAACCAGTAGAATCCCCTTGCTGATTAGATGAAGTGGGTGCAACATTCGACCTATGGGCCTTGGAAGCCATTATTAGAGCCAATTTTGTATGACTACCCTAAGATCCCCATCAGAAACATCGGGACCGGAAGCTGGGGCTGGAGGTGGAACAAGACTATCAGTTGGAGGATTCGTTGCACCATCATCAGATGTAGGAACTGGTGCAACCTCAGAAGGAATAGTAGAACCAGGCGGTGTAGTAATTGGGGGAATATCCTCACCCTTCGAGTGCTCTCCTGCATCATCAATTATAGAATCAACCGCCATTCCTAGGATAACATTGGCTCCTTGGCCAGTTCTTTCCTTCTTACTAGGTGCCATGTACTGAAAAATTAGAGAAATGCACGAGTCAGATGAGGAAAATCTTACAATCACCTTTATCGCACGATCTAAAACATCAAAGAAGCGCGACATTCCTAAATGTCCAAGTAGCCTCCTAATTATATATGTGGTCGACATCATACCGGTGATAAGGAATCTACCACACATGGTTCTGAGACATCCTAGGACACCTTAAAACATTAGGCTATGATAGCATGTTTTTCATGCCCCGACCACGGGGAGTGCGACCGGCGCTCAACTGAGATACTCGGCCAAGCAAGCATGTACAATATCGTCTACCCCAACTTACTCATGAAATAAGAGAAGATATGTTTCATTAATTAGACAGTGAGGAGAATCATGTAAACAACAACACCAATTCATTATCAGCAGTTACATCATTTATAAGTTTCAAAATACGTACACATACATAGTTTTTATGTGGAACGTGTGAAACAATTACCACATTGCTAGTTTGACTTTCTTAACACCAACAAACCACCCACACTATGTCTACGGAGCGTCTAATAGATAGAAAATAGTACAATGATGGTGCCGACAATAAGGCCCCGGCTATAACTCAAAACATAGTAAAACACACGGAACAAATGATGCACGACCCCCGGAATGAAGTTGGGCTAACCAAGTTAGCATGGAAGAATGTGTACCGTTGTTACTGGTCAATGTCTTGTGCTATGGAACTACTAGCATCCATTAGATATGCAATGCCCCCGACAAAAGGTACGTTAGTACATGTCGAATGTCACTAGTATGTAGGAAAAACACCTAATCAAGGAATTGTAAATAAAACATGAATATGATGGATTATGGTAATAATAGAATTCAATAGATAGCCGTTAAAGACAAACAAAATTTTCAAGATCATTCAATAACATTCATAAATTTTAAGTAGAGATCCTCTAGAACCACCTTTACACAAAGCGGCCCTTCCACCTCACCCCAATATATACGGCTGGAGGTGCAATCAGAATACGACAAACTCTACACAATGCGCCTTTCCGCCTCACCCCAATGTATGTGGGTGGAGGTGTAATCACAATACCATAACTCTACACAAATCGTCCATGCCGCCTCACCCAAATATATATGGGTGCAGGTGTAATGACAATTCAACAACTCTACACAAAACGTACCTGCCGCCTCACCCTAATGTATGCGAGTGGAGGTGTAATCACAATCACAATCTCTACAAAATTTAGTATCATAGATTTCATTTGAAACCCGGCTCAAAGTTATAACATTTATATATGCAATCCATACTCTGAACGCATTCTCAAATAGTAATCCAATATAAGAATAATATTTGGAGCAAGTATTGAACATATACTTTTTGTCACAAAGATTATTCAAAAAATTCGATTTATGATGATCTACTCGGCACTTACAAGGGTAATGTGGGTTCAATTCTAAGAGAAGAGTTTCGCCAACATACTTGAAACTCGTCCCTAATGATACTACAACGATCCACTACCTTAAGCAACTTCAGTCTACAATATCAACATCCAATAGGACCATCATTAGTAAGGAATTCCATAGTTCAGACCATTTAGACACTTTATCAAACACCTAGTAGACATAAATATATACGTCTCATAGCCATAAAATTAGTTGATCCAACTACCACCATCTACCAATAATTTATCTCACCATTATTCTTAAACATTTTATAACTTCCAATATCACATGCATGACCAACCATCCACACCCAACTAAGAAAATTTTATCAAATAATTACCTTTCAATCTCCACAGTGGTTATGTATTCAAATTGAGAAAATTATGGCTTCCAATCACCATCCCATGAGTCTGAATACTTAATTCATACTCATATTCCCATAATAAATCCATGCATGTAAGTCTAAGGGTGTATGATTACCTTTTGGATGATATCCATTCTTTTTAGTTCTTGAAGAAATTTCTTGAAAATCCAAGAATTCCATGAGTAGATTTCGTCAATACTAGTGTAGAAATAATGGAATATCACAATGATATAATGGAGATTGCTTACCTTGAAGAAGAGAGGAGTTGGTGATCTTGAGTTAGTGAGGAAGAACTAAAAAATCCGTCCAAATAAAGTGGGAAAATTAACCATGTATATAACTTAATGTTTGAGTGCCACAGGTAGCGTGGGGCGCTACTTCTGGACCTATTTCCAGAACTTCACAAATTTGGGCGTTAGGGCTAGCGCACCGTGCTTCTCAGGATGCTGGCGACAGCAAACCTTTCCTGACACGGAAATGGGCATAACTCTCTCATATGATGTCCGAATTAGACGATTCTTTTTTCTATGACTCCGAAATATCAATAAGAATCCAATTAATCAACCAAATATGAATTTGGAGCTCAGTTCCTTAATGTAATACCACTTATGCTTAAACAGATGACGTGTGAACCCCTGATACTGCTGCCACACTTTAAAATCTTAAATCATTAGGAAATATTTAACGGGGCCTTAGAGAAACATTCCCAAATGATAAAGTTAAAGTCTTGAATAAAATATCTAAACTCAACCCAACAATCAACCCTAGACCTGCACCCATAACACGACAAAATTCACAAATTCCAAACACTCATTCAATTACGAGTCCAACCACACTAATTTTATCCAGTTCCATCAAGAAATCGACCCCTAAATCACCAAATCTTACTCTATAATAACATAGCATAAAATCTTCAAATTTCACATGAACTTTGTGTAATAATCAATGGGTAATCAATATTTATCATTTAAAATTATCAAGTTTCACATATATCTTCAATTATTGAAAAAAACCTCTTAAAATCGCCCTTAACCGAGATCCACAAATCCAAAATGAGAAAAAGGACCAAAACCCTCATTTATAAGCTCTGCCTAGCGATTGGGCACCAGAATTTGAACCCGATATAATTAAAGTCAACTCTCGGTCAGACCTCTCAACCTCCCAATCCTTCAACTTTCCCGCTTTTACCAAAGATCCTGAAACAGACCTACAGACCTCCAAATCAATATTCGTTCGTATGCCTAAGTCCTATATCACCATATAAAGCTATTTGAACCATCAAAACTCAAATCTAATGTCATCTACATAAAAAGTCGAACTTTGATCCTCTCTTTAAACTTAAGGCTTCAACCTTGGGACTAAATTTCTCAATTCACTCTGATACTTCTCTGAAACCAATCCAACAACCCCGACAAGTCACATAACCACAAATGAACATAAAAGATGTGATGAATAGGAGAATATGGCTACAATACATAAAATGACTGGTAGGGTCATACCATAATATCTATACGTTGTATTAATCTAAACAAGCATGTCACGACCCCAAATCCTAACTCGGTCGTGATGGCGCCTATCATGGAACTAGGCTAGCCAACTGTTTCACACTATCAATATATATATATATATATATATATATATATATATATATATATATATATATATATATATATATATATCTCCCACAACTAACATATTTTAAAAATTGCAGAGTGGGATGAAATAACACACACTTCCCCGAAACCTGGAGTCAACTGTCATGAGCATTTAAGACTGAAAATACAATGTACAACATAGTGACTTGCTACAACAAAAGTCTGAGGTAAAAAAGACCAAAAGAAACTATGATCTAAGGGAACAAAGGGAGGTGAGTTGGGGATGCTGAGCAGCTACCTCAATCCTCGAACAACTCTAAGCTCATCCGGAAATCAGCTAGTGAGATAGTCTGGTACCTGGATCTGCACACAAATGTGCAGGGAGTAACGTGAGTACGCCAACTCAGTAAGTAATCAATGTAACTAAAAACTTGAGTGTAGTGACGAGAAATTTAAATCATGTAAATCCATATAATGAATAACAGTAGAAATGAATAAATCAAGACAGGAATCTACAATTCCGAATATTTAATATAACTCCAGTTTTTGTTTAAAAATCTCGTATGAAAACATTTGTCAAACATTTATTATCAGAGTCTTAGTGTAAAGAAGAGTGAAAACAACATTTTCATAATATATAAGCCCCTCGGGCATAGTAGCACTCACAATAAAGCCTCTAGGGAAAGCCTCTTAGTCACTCGTGACTCCACTATCAGTATCTGATGCTCTCACTTAACACTCGCACTCAGCAAGTACCACGAACACACACAGCAGGTGCGGCGGGTTGCCCGCTCCACTACATATATATATCTATACTGTTGCGGCGTGCAACTCGATCCATATATAACATACGCTACGACGTGTATCCCGATCCATATAATAGTCGATTGCTCTCACTGAGGGTGTACAGACTCCTGGAGGGGCTCCATCAACCCAAGCGCTATATCTGCTGCGGCGTGCAGCCCGATCCAATATGTGTACTACTGCGGCGTGCAGCCCGATCTATCTATAACATATATTGCTACGACGTGCAGTCCGATCCATATATATATATATAATCTCTATTGTTGCGGCGTGCAGCCTGACCCACATATAATATATAACATATATATTGATGCGGCGTGCAGCCCGTCCCATAACTATCCTCACATACTCGGCGCTCGACCTAACACATATATACTGTTGCGGCGTGTAGCCCGATCCATAGCTATCCTCACATACTCAGCTCTCGGCCTGACTCAGTCACCCTCACAAGCCACTTGGGCAATTCATCTCGACTCACGGGACTCAGCCCAAAATACTTTTCATAATTTTCAAAGTAGTGTGATAACAGTGAATATAACAACAAGTACGAAACATGATGGAGTTCACAATTGTTCTAACAGGATAGGGGCAGAATAGTGTAAAAGTACCCAACATGGAAAAATACCCCTGAGGGTCTAAACAGGTCGGCACAATGCCCCAAGCATGGCTCACGGCTCATAAACAAGTATAAACTTCTGGAATACAGGATGTCGTAAGGCTTCAAATCGAATACGCAACTTAATAGTCGCTATGGGATGGACCAAGTCACAATCGCTATCGGTGCATGCCCCCACGCTCATCAGCTAGCATATGTGTCACCTCATTTATCAACACAATACCAAATAATGGTGTGTCATACCCTCAGGTTTAGAGTTACAATCGTTACTTACCTCAAAAGAACCCAAAAGCTACTCCGCGATGCGCTTGCCCCTTGAATTGGCTCCCAAATGCTCTGAATCTAATCAAAACCAGATTAACATCATCAATACATGCTAACGGAACAAAACCCAATCGAACGATATAAATTTGAACACAATTCTCAAAATTTTGCCAAAATCGAGCCCCGGGCCCACGTTTCGGAATTCAATAAAATTTACATCACTAGAATCCTCATCCTCCCACGAATACATACATAACAAACAATCAACAATCGGGCCATAATTTCCAACTCAAATCCCCAAAAGAATTTCTAAATTTCATCCCCATATTTTCCCAACGTTTTTCTAATTTAGTTCTTCAAATTACAAACCTAATCCCTACAAAATAGCATAGAAACGAGTTTTATAATCCGGGAACTTACCTCCACTGAAGACCTTCGAATCCCCCATTCAATTTGCTCTCAACCCAGCTCAATCTGCATGCAACAATGGAGGAAATGCCAAAATATTCGCTGAGGCACTTTTTATATTGTTCTTCCCATTTAATCCGCACCTGCGGACAAGTCCTCGAACCTACAGTCCCAGGTTCGTACCTGCGAAATCCCACTAGCAATCTAATTCTCGCACCTGCGATCCCTTTTCCGCTCCTGCGGCTTCGCAGGTGCGTCCAATATTTCGTACCAGGGGATTCCTCCTGCCCGGCCTACCTTCGCACCTGCGACATCACACCTACATTATTGCACCTATGACTCACCTTACGTAGGTGCGGCCACACCAGTAGATTCACACCAGCAGCTATTTCAGGTGCGGCCACACTAGTAGATTCACAAACGCTAACCATCTTAAACAAATCCCAAGCCCCTCTGGGCAGCAACCAAACATACCAACACACCCCATAGCATCATCCAAACTTGGTCGAGCCTTAGAAACACCAAAAACAACACAAAAACACCAAAATTACATCAAATTCAAACCTAAGAACTTTAAAACTTCTAAATTTCGCCAATGATGCCGAAACCAACCAAAGCACATCCGATTGACCTAAAATTATGCACACATGTCCAAAATGACATTACAACCCTGCTCCAACTTCCAGAATTCCATTCCGACCCCGATAGCCTATTTTCCACTACCGACTGGAAATCGCTAAACACTAACCTTCGCCAATTCCAGCTTAATTATACATCGGACATCAAAACATCATTCAACACACTCCTAAGTCCAAAATCAACTAACGAACCTATCCGAGCCATAAAATCTGCATTCTGAAGTCGTTTACCAATAAGTCAACTCTCAGCTTGACTTTACAACTATTAGGCTACTTTAAGAGGCTAAGTGCTTCTGTTCTCACCACGACCACTCCGAACCCAAACCATCCGACCCAATACAACATAAACAGGCTAAGCAATATATAATAAAGCAAAAATGGGTGAAACAGGGCTATTCTCACGAAATGACCGGCCGGGTCTTTACATCCTCCCCATATTAAACAAACGTTCATCCTCGAACGGGTCTAGAAACGTAGATGAAGTCTCGAATAAGTGAAGATATACGTCTGGCATCTCCCGCTCGGTATCCCAGGTGGAATCCTCCACCGGCTGCCCCTTCTACTGAACCTTTACTGAAGCTATATCCTTAGACCTCAACTTTCTGACCTGACGACCCAAACTAACCACCGACTCTACCTCATATGACATATCACCCTCGAGTTGAACCGTGCTGAAGTCCAAAATATGAGACGGGTCACCAACATGCTTCTGGAGCAGCGAAACATGGAACACCGGATGAATACTCGATAAGTTGGGAGGCATGTCAAGTCAATAAGCTGCCTCCCCAACCCTCCGAGGCACCTCCAAAAGGCGCAATAAATCGGGGACTCAGCTTTCCCCTCTTCTCGAACCTCATAACACCCTTCATGGGTGACACCTTCAGTAGTACCATCTCCCCAACCATGAAAGACACATCTCGGACCTTCCGATCCGCATAAATCCTCTGCCTAGATTGTGTCGTGCGAAGTCGCTCCTGAATCACTTTCACCTTACCCACGCTTCCTGAACAAAGTCTGTGCCCAATAGACTAGCCTTGCCCGGCTCAAACAAACCAACCGGAGATCTGCACCTCCTACCATATAAAGCCTCATACGGAGCCATCTAGATACTCGATTGATAACTACTATTATATGCAAACTCCGCGAATGGCACAAACTGGTCCTATGAACTCCCAAAATCAATGACACATGCAGGCAACATATCCTCCAAAATCTCAATAGTACGCTCCGACTGCCCGTCAGTCTGAGGATAAAATGTTGTGCTCAACTCGACCTGAGAACCCAACTCTCCCTGTACGGCCCTCCAAAACTGAGATGTGAACTGAGTACCTCTGTCAAAAATGATAGAAACTAGAACCACATGCAATCGGACAATCTCCCTTATATAAATCTCAGCTAACCGCTCCGAAGAATAAGTAGTACAAAGAAGAATGAAGTGCGCGGACTTGGTCAGCCAATCCACAATAACCCATATAGCATTAAAACTCCTCGAAGTCCGTGGGAGCCCAACTACGAAGTCCATGGTGATCCGCTCCCACTTCCACTCGAAAATATCAAATCTCTAAAGCAATCCACCTGGCCTCTGGTGCTCATACTTGTCATGCTGACAGTTGAGACACCGAGCCACAAATTCAACAATAACCCACTTCATCCGCCTCCACCAATAATGTTGTCACAAATCCTCATACATCTTCGCGGCCCCCGGGTGGATGGAATACCGCGAACTATAGGCCTTATCTAGAATCACATCTCGAAGCCCATCCACATTGGGCACGCAAATCCAGCCCAGCATCCTCATGACCCTATAATCACCAATAACCACATCCCTGGAATCACCGCGACGGACCCTGTCCTGAAGAACAAGCAAGTGTGGATCATCATACTAGCGTGCTCTAATCTGATCATAACGAGAAGACCTGGAGGCTACACAAGCCAATACCCACGGATGCGCTGATAAATCCAATCTCAAAAATTGACCCGCTAAAGCCTGAACATCAATTACTAGTGGTCCCTCTGCTACTAGAAGTTTGGCTAAACTCCCCAAACTCTCCGCTCTAGGACTAAGGGCATCGACCACTTCATTGGCCTTCGCCGGATGACATAAGATAGTGCAGTCATAATCCTTGAGAAGCTCCAACCATCTCCTCTGACACAAATTCAGATCCTTCTGCTTAAGCAGATGCTGCAAACTACGATGATCGGTGAAAATCTCACAATGCACTCCATAGAAATAATGATGCCAAATCTTCAAGGCGTGGACAATTGATGCTAGCTCAAGATCGTGCACCGGATAACTCTTCTCGTGCACCTTCAACTGTCTGAACGCATAGGCAATCACCCTACCATCCTGCATTAAAACATCTCCAAGGACAACTCTCGAGGCATCATAGTAAAATGTATAAGAACCTGAACCCGTAAGAAAAAATCAATACTGGAGCTGTAGTCAAAGCTTACTTGAGCTTCGAAAAGCTCTCGTCAATCTCCTCAGTCCACCTGAACTGAGAACCCTTCTGGGTCAGTCTGGTTATAGGTGCTGCAATAGATGAAAATCCCTCTACGAAACGGTGATAGTATCTTGCTAAACCAAGAAAACTATGAATCTCAGTAGTTGATGATGGTCTAAGCCATCTCTGCACCGCACCTACCTTCTTCGGATCAACTTGAATACCCTCACTAGATACCACGTGCCCCAAGAATGCTACTGAATCAAGCCAGAACTCACAGTTCAAAATTTTTGCATACAATCTCTTCTCGCTCAAGGTTTGAAGCACAACTCTCAAATGCTCCTAATGATCCTCCCGATATCAGGAATACACCAAGATATCGTCAATAAACACGATGACAAAAGAATCCAGATAAGGCCGAAATACACTGGGCATCAAGTGCCTAAAGGTTGTTCGGGCATTGGTCAGCCCGTATGACATAACCAAAAACTCATAATGACCATATCTAGTTCTGAATGCAGTCCTCGGGATGTCTGGCCCCCGAATCTTAAACTGATGATAGTCGGAATAAAAGTCAATCTTAGAAATTACTCTAGAACCTTACAACAGATCAAACAAGTCATCTATACGAGGCAAGGGATACCGGTTCTTCACCGTAACTCTATTCAGTTGTCGACAATCATTACACATACGCATAGAACCATCCTTCTTCTTTACAAACAACACCAGTGCACCCCAAGGTGACAAACTAGCCGAATGAACCCCTCGTCTAGAAGTTCCTAAAGCTACTCCTTTAATTCCTTTAGCTCCGGTGGTGCCATACGATAAGGTGGAATAGAAATAGGCTGGGTGCCTGACACCAAGTCAATACAAAAATCAATATCCCTGTTAGGTGGCATGTCTGGAAGGTCTTCATGAAACACGTCCGGAAAGTCACGGACCATAGGAACTGAATCAATAGCGGGAGTCTCACCACTGACATCCCTCAAAAAGCCAGATACGATAGACACCTCTTCTCAACCATACATTGATCCTTCGGGTAGGAAATCACCCTGCTAGGCACATAATTAGAAGAACCTCTCCACTCAACCCTCGAACATCCGGGTATAGCCAAGATCACGGTCTTAGCCTGACAACCAAGAATGGCATGACACGGAGATAACCAATCCATGCCTAGTATCACATCAAAATCAACCATGCTGAGTAACAGTAGGTCTACTCGGGTCTCCAGACCCCCAATATCACACACGACTGATACACACAGTCCAGAACAATAGTATCGCCAAATGGATTCGACATATGAACAGATGTAACTAAAACTCACGGGGCATATAAAGAAAATGGGCAAAGTATGAAGAAA
Organism: Nicotiana knightiana; assembly: GCA_005239525.1. Classification (NCBI taxonomy): domain Eukaryota; kingdom Viridiplantae; phylum Streptophyta; class Magnoliopsida; order Solanales; family Solanaceae; genus Nicotiana; species Nicotiana knightiana. The sequence goes on along the minus strand of ML438461.1, from coordinate 57,606 downwards.
CATAGGAATATGTAGAACCCGGGTCAAATAAAGCTGAAGCATCTCGGCAACAGACTGAAACAATACCTGTGATCACTGCATCGGAGGCCATAGCATCTGGCTTGGATGGAAAGACATACATACAGGCCTGACCTCCACCTGATCGACCTCCCCCTCTAGGGAGGCCTCTAGCTAACTGACTACCACCCCTGGCTGCCTGGGTGGGTGGTGAAGTAACTGGAGCTGAAGTCGAAGGCTGGCTCCTCAATTGAGATGGACCTCCAAGAAGATGAGGACATTGCATTCTCATATGCCCGAACTCCCCACACTCATAAAAGCTCCATGGAGCTGCATACTGGAACTGAAATGAACCCCTGGCACCAGAATGGCCACTAGCAGAACCATGCATAGAAAAACCCTGAGCTGATGGTGCTCGAGCTGCACTCTAGGCTGAAACGACAACCGCATGAAGAATGGTCGGGCTGAACACCGCAAAGACCATGCCCCAAACATGCACCACTATAGGCTGGCGGGCCTGACCGAGGAGGCCTGAATGAACGACCCCTGCCATGCTGAAACAGCCCCTAGAAGGAACACCACTAGAACCCCCGAACCACGAGGCCTCTTGGCCTCCCTCTTTACCCGCTCCTGGCGGTGAACCGACTCAATATCTCAAGCAATATCAACAACTTGCTCGAATGTAGAATTCGATACTCTCTCCCAGGTGATGAAAAGGTTGGGCTCATAAGTTAGGCCATCTATAAACCTCAAAATCCTCTCCCTATCAGTAGGGACCAACTTGGTGGCATGACGAGCCAACTCCAAAAATGGCATCTCGTACTACGTCACTGATAGCTCCCCCTGGCGCAGCTGCAAAAAAACCCTGCGCTGCTCCTCCATGTGTGACTGGGGTACATACTTCTCCAAAAAGATAGTGGAGAACTGCTGCCAGGTGAGGGGTGCTGAACCAACAGGCCTATGCCTCTCAAAAGACTCCCACCAAGTGAAAGTGGCACCAGAAAACTGAAAAGTAGCAAATGAGACCCCACTGGTCTCCAAAATCCATGCAGCACGCAGCATCCTCTAACCCTCAGCACCACCTAATGTCTGAGGCAGTAGTCTACTAAACCTCTCCAGCATACGGTGCTCATCATCTGGCATCGCTAGGACCACGAAGTCCTGAACTGGAGCAACGGCTGGGCTAGAACCACCCCCAGGTGTCTGCTAACCCTGAGTAGCCTGCTCAGGTGTCCGGGCAACTAGAGTCTGACTGCCTCCTCCCGGCCTGAGAAGTAGAGGCAACTGCCTAAGCAAGGGTGACACACCGTCAACATCTGAGTTAAGGTCTCCTAAAGACCCGGAATAACAATAGACACTGCCGGTGCCTGAGCCTATCCCGCTGGAGCATCTGCGACGGTAACCTGATCCTTAACAATAGGGGGATCAATTGATACTGCCCTGGCTGCCGCAAGGGCTGGCACCTACCTATACCACGACCTCGACCTCTCGCTGGTTGAGCTGGTGGCTGATCGCCCTGATCGGTGGCGCGCGTCCTCACCATCCGTGAGAGAATGAAACAACAAAAGTTTAGATTTCCATAACCAATCAAATGGCATGACAAAATTCAAGAAAAATGAGAATGTTCCTAAGAGTTATGTAGCCTCTTGAAGATAAGTATAGATGTCTCTGTACAGATCCGCAAGACTCTACTAAACCTGCTCATGACCGTTGAGTCCTATGTAACCTAGGCTCTGAACCCAACTTGTCACGACCCCCAATCCTAAGCATGCCATGATGGCTCCTATCATGGAACTAGGCTAGCCAACCGTTTCAGACTATTAATATATATGTCATAATTTCCCACAATTACCACATTTTAATAAATGGCAGAATGAGATGAAACAATACACACTTGTCAAAAACGTGGAGTCAACTATCATGAGCATCTAAGACTGAAAATACAATGTATAACTTAGTGACTTCCTACAACAAAAGTCTGAGGTACAAAAGACCAAAAGAAACTATGATATGAGGGAAGGAAATGAGGTGAACTGGGGACACTGAGCAGCTACCTCAATCCTCGAACAACTCCAAACTTGTCCGGAAATCAACTAGTGAGATGGTTCGGTACCTGGATCTGCACACAGAGGTGCAGGGAGTAACGTGAGTACGCCAACTCAGTAAGTAATCGATGTAACTAAAAACTTGAGTTTAGTGACTAGAAATTTAAATCATGTAAATCCATATAGTGAATAACAGTGAAAATGAATAAATCAAGTCAGGAATCTACAATTCCGAATATTTAATAAAATTCCGGTTTCTGTTTAAAAATCTCGTATGAAAACACTTGTCCAACATTTATTATCATAGGCTCAATGTAAAGTAGAGTGAAACAGTATTTTCATAAAATATAAGCCCCTCGGGCACAGTATCACTCACAATAAAGCCTCTCGGGCAAGCCTCTCATTCACTCCTGACTCCGATATCAGTATCTCATGCTCTCACTTAACATTCGCAGTGAGCAAGTACCACGAACACTCACAACTATTGTGGTGGGAAGCCCGCTACACTATATATATATATATCCATACTGCTGCGGCGTGCATCGCGATCCGTATATAACATACGCTGCGGTGCGCAGACCTATCCATATAACAGTCGACTACGCTCACTGAGGGTGTACAAACTCCTGGAGGGGCTCCTTCAACCCAAGTGCTATATCTGCTGCGGCGTGCAACCCGATCCAATATGTATACTACTGCGGCGTGTAGCCCGATCCATTTATAACATATATTGTTGCGACGTGCAATCCGATCCATATATATATATAATCTCTATTGTTGCGGCGTGCAGCCTGACCCACATATAATACATAACATATATATTGATGCAGCGTGCAGCCCCTCCCATAACTATCCTCATATACTCAGCTCTCGGCCTAAGACATATATATACTGTTGCGGCGTGCAGCCCGATCCATAGCTATCCTAACATACTCGGCTCTCGTCCTGACTCAGTCACCCCCACAAGCAACTTGGGCAATTCATCTCGACTCACGGGATTCAGCCCAAAATACTTTTCAGAGTTTTCAAAGTAGTGTGATAATAGTTAAAATAACAACAAGTAGAAAACAAGACTGAGTTCACAATTGTTATATCATGATAGGGGTAGAATAGTGTAAAGCACCCAAATATGGAAAAATACCCTTGAGGGTCTAAACATGTCGCCACAAGGCCCCAAACATGGCTCACGGCCCATAAACAAGTATAAACTTCTGGAAGACAGGATGTCGTAAGGTGTCAAATCGAATACGCGAGCTTAGTAGTCGCTACGGGACGGACCAAGTAACAATCCCTATCGGTGCACGCCCCCACGTTCATCATCTAGCATGTATGTCACCTCATTTATCAACAGAATATCAAATAACGGGGTGTCATACCCTCAGGTTTATAGTTACAATCATTACTTATCTCAAAACAGCCCAAAAGTTACTCTGCGATGTAGTTGCCCCTCGAATTGGCTCCTAAATTCTCTGAATCTAATCAAAATCCGATTAACAACATCAATACACGCTAACAGAACAAAACCCAATCGAACGATATAAATTTTAACACAATTCTCGAAATTCGGAGAAAATAGAGCCCCGGGCCCAAGTCTCGGAATTCAATAAATTTTGCTTCACTAGAATCCTCATCCTCCGACGAATCTATACATACAAAAAACTACACAACCGGGACATAATTGCCCACTCAAATCACCAAAAGAATTTCAAATTTCCTCCCCATTTTTTCCGAACCTTTTTAAAATTTAATTCTTCAAATTACAAGCGTAATCCGTACAAAACAGCATAGAAACGAGTTTTATAATCCAGGAACTTACCTCCACTGAAGACCTTCGAATCCCCCCTTCAATTTTCTCTCAACCCAGCTCAATCTGCATGCAACAATAAAGGAAATGCCAAAATATTCTTGGAGGCACTTTTTATACTGTTCTGCCCAGTTAATCTGCACCTGCGGAAAGTTCATCGCACTTGCGGACCCGCACCTACGGTCCCAGGTGCGCACCTGTGAAATCCCCCTAACAGTCCAATTCTCGCACATGCGATCCCTTTTCTGCACCTGCGGCTTCGCAGGTGCATCCAATGCTTCGCACCTGCGAATTCCTCCTGCCTGGCCTATCTTCGCACCTACGGTATCGCACCTGCGGCTCCCCTTATGCAGGTGCGGCCACACCAGTAGATTCACACCCGCAACTATTTGCTACAAATTTCCTAAGTCCAAACCCCCGCTAACAATCCGAAATCAATCCCGAGCCCCTCGGGGTCCCAACCAAACATACCAACACACCCCATAGCAACATTCAAACGTAGTCAAGCCTTCAAAACATCAAAAACAACACAAAAATACCAAAATTACATCAAATTCCAACCTATGAACTTTAAAACTTCTAAATTTCACCAATGATGCCGAAACCAACCAAAACACATCCGATTGACCTAAAATTTTGCACACATATCTAAAATTATATTACGAACCCGCTGCAACTTCCGGAATTCCATTTCGACCCCAAATAGCCTATTTTCCAATGCTGACCAGAAATCGCCAAAAACTAACCTTCGCCAATTCAAGCCTAATTCTACACCAGACATCAAAACTTCATTCTGAACACACTTCTAAGTCCCAAATCACCTAGTGGAGCTATCCAAGCCATAAAATACGCATTCTGAGGTTCTTTACCAATAAGTCAACTCTCAGTTTGACTTTTCATCTATAAGGCTATTTTAAGAGGCTAAGTGCCTCCGTTCTCACCACGACCACTCCGAACCGAAATCATCCGACCCACCACAACATAAATAGGCTAAGCAATATATAATAAAGCATAAATGGGGGCAAGGGGGCTAATCTCACGAAACTAACGGCTGGGTCGTTACAAAGCAGTATCAAGCCATAACTATATTCCAAGATATAATCACACGATATACCATATAAATATACTCATTGTAATATTTTCCGACCACAATAACGTCTCATTACTGAATCCGGCACTAGCGACATACCTTATATTAAATAAAACCTTGTTCCAAACCGGCGTACACTGCGAAAGATGAAGAAACACGTAGAAAGTGATAACCATTCATCAGATAAACAAGTCATGGAGCTTTCTCGCCAGACAAGAACCATTTCCAAATTCTAACTTGACTACTTACATTGATATTCGAAACATAGAATTTAAGAAAATCTAATGGTGCAATTACCCAGTCTAAGCTACTCAACTGACATGCCACACCAATGACACCTACAGATAGATACGATGCAATATGTGCACCTAACAAGAAACAACTCGAATTTAACCAATGATGGAAGGAGAAGCAAATGAGAGAACCATCCCTCAAGCTCAAGAAATACCACAACAAAGCACAAATGACCATATCCCAACATAACTCCGCTGCGGTGTGTAACCCGATCCAAACTTACCGGTCTACTTGAAACATCCATTGCCAAAATTCTCTTACCCATCAAATAAATATGTATCAATAGCAAACATGTGAAACACATGACCATAGACAATGATAAATGGACAACACAATACACCAGTGATTGAAAATAAACCATTTAACACCACAAGATCTATCTCGCTCGAATTTCGCCACAAGGCCCAAAGAAAATCGCCAGATGTTTGTAAATAGTCAACAGTCTCACAAATCATCACATCACAAGAAAATAACACATGAAATGTATTATAACACGAATAAGATCAATCCTAACTGATGAAACATCCTTCAATAATAGTTGTGCTGGGAAAACAAATCATACCCGGTGTAGAATACATATTCTAATTAGGCTTACTAGTGGTCTCCAAATCAATTTTGATCCTCCCAAAATAGGTAGATAACCCCCAAAAAGTCCACAAACCCATCAATAACACATGCAATAACCAAAGAATGATTTTCCTATGAGAACTCCTAGTCTTGAGATACCTAGAGTAGAAAGACCTCCATATTCGATCTCAAATACATCGCTCAATTAACTTAAACATCCCTTAGGAATTATCATCTTGCAAGAAATACCCCCCCAAAACATTCTGCACCACGTCGCAAAAATTTGAATGTTAGTAGTCGACAACTAGACGATTACCGTAATACCACTCAAGCATTCGCAAGTCAAAACACAGTGCTTCTTCTGAGATGCACATCATTTTTAGTTGATACCAGATAGTGCCAGCATTCTTCTAAACATCAACAAAATTCCATGCTATCTAAGACTCGTGATCTTCCCTTCAAATAGAAGCGCAACCTCGTACATGCAAACCTCAAACATACACATTACACCGAGTTTGTCACGCTCCAAACTAGGGGAGGTGTGGCCGGCACTCCGTGCCATACTCGGCCTGAGCGTACCACTTTGTAATTGTGAACTCTGGAGGGGTAGCCCTCGAGTTAAGCCAACGAGGCAACCTGCAAACTGACAATACCAATCAAGGCCGATGAGGCCATATTTTGAATCATCTGAAAAATGAAGACTCTCTTATTTGAGGGGTAAACATACAAAAAGCTCATATACATAACTATGCAGGCTGATGAGGCCGCCATGAATGTCTCAAACTAGGAATACCTAATTGAACATATACACAGGGCTGGAAAGGCCTCAATACTGATATCAAAATATAGAGGACTCGTCTACAAGCCTCTAGATATAACTGAACTATATCATAGTCGGGACAGGGCCTCAACCTACCCATCAAACATGTATATATTAAATGGACTCAAAGGTCTAAACCTGGAAACTCTGAGGAAGTGGAGTTTACCAACCAAACTGATGTTTGACTCTATCTACTAGCAATTTCTATCCAGTTATCTATCAGGACCTGCAAGCATGAAATGGAGCGTGCCTAGCAAAAGGAACGCCAGTACGAAATAATGTACTGAGTATGTAAGGTAACATAATAATTGAGAGTTGAAACTTAACCGATAATATAATAACTGAAATTAACTGGGAGTCAAAGATATACTGAAGCTAGGCTTACCCTCTAATACTGACTCAACTCTATCAATATAGTATGTAATATAGTTGTCCATCCTTATAAGGATCAGTATGGGTAACTGGTGTGCCATAGTAGGCTCGCTAATAGGCGCTCGACCATAGTAGGTTTAGTATATAACTTACCATCTGATCTGAGGTTACCCAATAGGGGCGTGCCCACTAATTATAGCTTGATTTTGGTGAAACTACTGCAATACTTCCCACTAGGGTCCTGCCCACCGATTATAGCTTGATGGTGGTGAGTATACTATAATATCGTGTATATATATATAGACCATCTACTCTCTTGACTGGAAGAAGACAATACTTCATTACATATAAAGTCCTGACAAGGGAGAATACGGTAACTTATGATACTAGGATAACGTACAAAAAATTAGGAATACAAAGTTCTCATTATGTCTCGTTATAAAACACATGTAGTTACGATCATGCAAAAATAAAGGAAAGGTGTAGCCTTAACATAGCTTATCACAATATGTCCAATAATAATTTTGAACTTGTATCGTCAACCCTTAATCTATAACACGGATAATAATACTATCATTATGTTACGGAAGGTACAACTGTCACACAAGCAACGTCAATCTTATTTTGTACTAAAACGGGCAACATCTCCCCTATTATCTTTACTTCCTCCCTATTCGACATAAAACCAACAACAAGAATACAACAATAACATGTATACATCATTTTCAAACCTTATATCCATCAAATGATATTGCAAAAACAGCTCACACACCCCAATCACTCCACACACAAAGCGACAACCATAGTAGTGGCAAACAAGCAAAAAATGTAATGACCAACGACTTGCCCACCACCATACCATTGTGGGGTGTTTCTCCAGACCCTTTCTCCTCCCAATTTCCATAAAAACACTAGCGACACAGTCGACCCAACATCAACACGAAACAATCAACAAAACAGTCCACTACAAGTTGGACAACTCAAACTCACGACATCTGATCACCTTCCGGTGAGTTCTTACGATTATATAAAGAATTTATCTACCTTTCCAGCAGAAAAATGGACAAAAGAGGGTATACGTACCCTATTTGGTGAATATCTCAACTCCTAACTTGGATCTCCGACTCTTATGTTTTCCTCCAACAAGAACTTGAAAAGAAGAGAAATTAATTTAGGGTTTGCTGGGGTGTATCTCTGTTTTTTTTTGCTGGGGGTGTATCTATGATTTTTTTCCTCTATTATGAGTGAAATGTATGAAGGAATCAGAATTTAAAAGGGCTCTATGTTCCACCCCAACTAGCCCATTTTTTGACATATTTGGTCCTTTCGTTTAAGCAAGTAGGAAATTAGTCTTACGAAAATGCAAATACCTCTCTACTCCAATTTCGATCGATAAACGGATTATTACATTAGAAACTAGACTCGTAGATCTTCAATTCGGTGGGTTGATCATCCCTTAATTTAAAGAATATCGAGAGAAAAGCTCAGCAACATTTGACCTAATATTCAGCATATTTATGACTGTAACTTGTGATGACCTTTGCCAACTTTTTTTCCATGACTCACTTGACTTCAACACATAACACGACTATAATTTGACTAAAATAACTCATAAAATAAAATCTTTATCATGTTAATCACCATAGTCTCACCCCAAAAGTACATGTTACAATATTTCAAACTTGTCGACTTTCAACGAAACTTATTTTCTTTAATTCGATTAGCTTCTAAGCATTCCAACCCTCTTTGTACTTGCTACTCATGATCTTAAATATTGTAACCTCCAAGGTAACATGTTTAACTTATTTTATGTACTATGAAAGATTATCTCATTTATGATCATACATCAATTGACCTACGATGTACTCTTATGTACAAAAATATGGTGTGTAATAGCATCTATCATGCCATCATAAGAACACACGAGAACCCATTGTAAACTCTGAATCAATAGCATGGTTCACATCCATCCAATGCCATGGTCAAAATCATAGAAAACTCTCTAAGACCCGTTAGCACAAACCAAGCCATTAGAACTGATTCCCTCTAACTCAACCAAGTCGTGCTGATTGACATGCCCAAGATCATTACCACAACACACTTACAAAGCTCGCCACACCAAAAGAAACTAAAGAACCGGTCGTTTCTATTACCATGCCAACCTAAACCACTACCAAACTTACCCATTTTTTCACATTCTCCTCGACTTGACCTCAAGTTAACACTTTTCCTTTCCAGTATACTACGATCCTTAACTCAAACATCACCGCAGGAGATCCTAGCATATAACCATATCATCATACGGCCCATAAGACATTGTATTTGTCTTGAACACCCTATAATACATCAACCGAGATGCCCACTATGAAGAGACCATCTGTGAATTTGAAGTTATTTCTATGGCCTCTCAGATACTAAAATGTATGATCACTAAAAATAAATAAATACTGCAAGTCTCGGCACCAACCAAATGCAATTCTCAAATCTTAAAAATACACAAATTCGCGGAAATCCTCAAATTCCACATATGAATCTTTAACTCATTATAACCTTCTCGAGGGTCATCTACTGCGCTCTAATCTTCAATGCACCACTTAAAAAAATCTAAATGACTTGTGCTCGATTATAACAGAAACACCTAAATAAATTACCCCATTTTCCGCTACTGAGTGACTCCCTTCTCTTATCACACTACATCCACCATGAAAAACAAACCTGAATTATTCCAATATTTCAATATATTAATAATGTATAATACATCATGCATCAAACAATTTCCTTACCTAAGTCATCCTCGAGATAGATATCTTCAAACCATAACTGACCCACTAGCACATCTCAGTCCAACCAGTATAATAAATGACCATGCAATCTTATCGTCGATAGTAGCCTCCCCTACTTGGCTCGATGTAATAGATAACATCTGCTAACCCAGAATAAACTTTATAAAGAAAACCAATATCTACGTGTAGCACGTACATTTTAGTTGATAATAAGTAAACTGTTCATAGAAACATCATAAGGATGACATAACCTCAGAACGTCCTATAGTAGATAACTCACGTGCTTAGCCTCAAACTTGCATCTCTCTATGACCATGTCATGGTCACAACCACTATGCAATCACTTAATCATCCCGACTCTAAACACGTCAATGAGACCAATGAGTCTACTTCATTACACATATGAAAAAACTTGAATATTCCTCAACACACTCATAACTCGACATTGTAAGACATATCAATACAGAAATCAAACATCCATAGTAATGATGCATCCAAAGCAAAATATTTATGGTCACATCTAAACCATATAAGCACATTCCGCAGTCACATAATACTCATCATATTACTATCCAATCATCCACTGAATCATCAACCCCACTCCTAGGGATACGACTAGACATATAAGTCCAAAATCACGTACTCACAGAATCGAAATGTAGAATAAGTAGAACAGACAATCAAATACGACATAAAATAGTCTAAAATCCACTCCAAGATTCAATACCCATGGCATATGCATATACGCTCATCACCTTATATACATCACCCTCATGAAACAAACAATACAATTATTAGGAAAAATACCCACAACCAAGGCTACGCTAGACACTTACCTCATCAAGCTTGTCCAAACCTCCAAATTAACTTTTTCTTTAGAAATCACCTCCAACTGGCTCGAATACAATCAAATATCATCCAAAGAGGTCAACCAATTTTATAGGAATCAATCCCAATACGCAAAGCTTCGATCTTTAAACAAATCCCAAAAAGTCAACAAAAGGTCAATCCGGGCCCGAGTGCCTGAAATCTTGAACCAATACAAAAATCCAATGAACCATAACTCACTGAGTCCAAATATAAAATTACTTTCCAAAACCAAGTCAAAATTTGTACTCAAATACTCAAAATACACTCTCTTAAAGTGTTGACAAAACCCAAAATTTCATCCAAAAATTCTTTATTTTAGGTGTTAAGTATCCATATAGATTCTTGAAGTATAATCACAACTTGGTAGAATCACTTGCCTTCTTTCCTTGTATGAAAATCTCCATGACAAATCGCCCATCTCCAAGTCTAGGGCTCAAATATGACAAAATGAGCTCAATATCCCTAGAAACCCGTCGACCTTTCTTCCCGAACACACCAAGACCATCATGTTCAAGATGAAAAACGATGCCCATAAATTCCTTCTTCGCATTCGTCGGACCTACACCGCGAACGCGTTGAGAAATCTTGCCCCCAGCCAAACATACTCAATGAATGCGTAACCATCTTCTTTACGATTGCGAAAGCCAAAGGGCCATACCTTCACGAATGCTTACAAATCATATAAACGCGATGAATAAGTTTCTTCGGCATCATTTGTACTTTATGGATGTGATCCTTCTCTCATTAACGCCATGAGCACCTGACAACAACAAAACCAGCAATTTAAAACATCACCAAAATGATCCATAACCACCCCGCATCAATTCTGATCCCTTTGGGACCCCGTCCAATCATACCAAAAAATAACAAGTACATTATCCATATTTATCACAGGGATCGAAACACCACAAATATTACCAAAACAAATAAGATAAAATCATTCGCTTGACTTTCAAACATTCAGACTCCTGTGAACGCGCCCGAACCACAGTTGTATATTTGGAATTATAATCAAAATTGCACAAAAGTTTGAATAAACTCAATAAACCTATCCAACGTTTCGAAACCACTTTCTCCAATTCTTCAAACTGCCACCTTTCGACAAATAGAGCCAAAACCTTCTAGGAACCTCCAAATTCAAATCGGAACATATGCCCAAGTCTAAAATGACAATATGGACCTATTGAAACCATCAAATCCCTATATGAGGTTATTTACTCAAAAGTCAAACCTTGGTCAACTCCTCCAACTTAAAGCTTCTAAAAAAGGAATTACTCTTCCAAATCAATCCCAAACCTCTAGAAAAACAAAACCAACCATACACACAAGTCATAACATATAATATGAAGCTACTCAAAGACAAAAGGCTTTGAACGAAATGCTTGAGGTCAAAACAACTGATTGGGTCGTTACACTCCCCCACTTAAACATATGGTATTCCTCGAACGTTCGAAAAGTCATTCCAAATCCATCAAATCACCATATAAGTTAACCATGCCCATACCCACGGATGATATGACATCATCTTAATCAATATAAGCCCGTCAATAAAATCCTAACTGAATGTTCTTCTTTTAACCTTAGCTTAGAATCCATAGAATCGAATTCCAACTTCCACAACTCCCTCTAAGTTCTGACTCTTGCATTTATGCATTGTATTAATATCAACAAGCAGGAAATTCTCCCAAGATATAACTATATGATGTACCACATGACTCATATGCTTATACAATATATTTCCACCATAATAGCTGATCATTACCAAACCTGGAACTGCTAATATACCTCATCTCAAATAGAACCTTCTTCCAAATCTTCAGAACACTGCTAATGATGAAAGAATCATGTAGAAACTCAAGCCACCCATGAAATAAATAGCCCGTGGAGATACGCTTGCTCGGAAAGGACCATTGCAAAATTATGAGCTAATTAATGACATTATTTATGCACATACTTTATCCCAATCTAGTTGCGCAAATTGCATATCGAATAACCTCGTCTAACCCAGTTCTAGTTGCTCGGTCGACATGCCACATCAAATGCCACTTAAAATCCCTATGATGCGATGCATGCACCAATCATCTAACACCTATAATATTACCAATGGGGGAAAGAGAATATAAATAGGAGAACTATCCAACAAGTTCAACAGATGTAAAAACAGAAGGATAACACAATTAATCCATCCCATAAGGGAGAAATAATACACACAAGATAAGCATAATTAGTCGTATCCTAACATAGCGACGTTGCAGCATGCAACTCGGACCCAAATCATACCATTATAGTGTTCAATGTGATCCAACTGAACATCGTTGTAGCGCGCAAGCCGATCCAAACATATCAATCCACATGGGATTACTTATTGAGCCAAAGTATTCATGCTCACCAAACACACGTGTATCAACCCCATACAAGCAAAGTGTATACACTGAACCACGGGGAGTAGATAGCATAATGTGGTACAAAAAAAGTCAAGTAGGTACGATAAGAAAATCAATATGTGATGAGCCATCTCACCGTATATTACCACAAGGCCTAAACTGGGCAACAACGTGCCTGTGCCTAATCAAGTAATCTCAAAACTCATCATAGAGCAAGAGGGAACACAAAAATATTAGGGCATTAATAACATCCATTCTTCTCGATGAAACACCCACAGTAAATGTTGCACATTAGTAATAAAGTGTAATCAGGTGTAGAGTACACATTAATATTATGCATGCTAATATACCCAAACAATTCTGAAAAAGATAAATAGCCTTCTAGAGGTCCGCAATGACCTTCCCATAGCATATACAATCAGTTGTATAGTCCTCAACATGCTTTCATAATCCGCATCAAACGGAATAGTCTGCCTCTAAGAACATCTAGTCTCTAAACCTCAAGAATACAGTAATTTCCATACTTGGTCTCTAACTATCCCACTTAAATGAATAATAGGTCACTCATACCCAAGTACCTCATCATAAATACTCTCATAAATCTTTTGCATCAAGTAGCAAAACATGAACATTTGTGGTCACCAACCATGCGATTTCTATTATACTAGTCAAGAATTTGAAACTCAATACTCAATGCATCTCCTAGAACATACATCCTTCCCAAGCGATACGAGATAGCACTAGCGTCCCCTTAAACATATGAAATCACTCGCAATGCCTAGACACGTGAACTTCCTTTTGAAATCGAACCACAACCTTGTCCATTCAAATCCCTCACGACTCACTACATATGTCATGTCATTATTTTTAATGCACGACATTCTTCTCATCAATATTGAATTAGAAGTACGATATACAGTCTATCAACCAGAATCTTTCCATTTAACTAAATTTGTTAGAGAATAAAAAACGCAATAAACTTCCCATAACTGAAGGAGAGATCAATCTCGAGTTTTGTTCAAAGCCATCATGAACTCTTCGAAACCCATTTGTACATGTCCAATCCATTAGAAACAAATCCCTCTAAATCAACGAACTCACATATATTGCAAAAACCAATAGTACCTCAACCTGAAATAACATACCTGAAGAACATTTGAACGAATCTAAATTTGTTTCTTTCATCTCTCTAATACTGCAATGTAGAATCAATAATGATATAGTAGCAAAACTAGTGCATATCTCATATCTTAGCCACATACAAATTCGGAAATTCTTAGATACCCGAGATAAATTTATAACCTACTAGAACAATTCTCAAGAGCCACTCACTCAGACCTAGTACCAAATGCATAGTCAAACAAGACGAGAAATGAGTGCTTTACAAGCACATGAATACTCCAAAAGAAGCACGCGAGAAATTCTTCCGCCTACACACTACATCCATAAAGGAATATCAAATATGCGCCACTCCATAACCTCCATATATGAATAAGGTGAAATAAATCATGCATTCAGAAAATTCCTTGCCCAAGCCTTCCTTGATGATACCCTTCGTAGACCATATCCAATCCACAAGTGTATCCAAGTCCAGGAGCTATATCAACATATTCCTAAATTACCCAATCACCGATAGTAAACTCCTGGTTGGCTTAAGCCAAAATAATTCATGTGTTAACTCAGAAATCTCTTCTTCCTTAATTGGCATGGTCATGCATTATTAGTCAGCTAAATTCTTCATAGGTCGATATGGCACTAGTAAAAACACCCTCAAACCATCTATCAGGTGCATACTCATCCTCGTGGTAGTCAAGCCAACTTCCTCATACACTCTAAAATGGTAGTATATGCATTCCAATAGATAGAACAAAAACTCTTCATAGAAGCCTCAAGAATCACACAACCTCAAACCTTCTCCAATGAGGTAACACACCTTCTAGCCTCAAATTGACATCTTTGTATGACACTACAATGGTTACAACCACCAAGCACTCAATTAATCTTCCCGATTCTACACTCGTAAAAAAGATATAAGAATCCACATCATTAAACTATGAACAAATAAATGATCCACCAAAACATCCACATCTCAAAACTTTACAACACATCGAGACGATGATCAAGCATCCATATCCCTTGGCATCCCATCCGCAATAACAAAATACCTCATTTTACAAGTTATACTGAATACACAACATAGCACAACAATCGAAGAGAATATATTCAGGATTCAAGCTGAACTAAAGTTGCACGACAATAAAAGAACTAAGGGAAGTCTCTTATATTCTCTATAACCTCTCAATGATAAGTATGAACGTCATCATATTGATCTGCAAGACTCTACTAGACACTTGCTCATGACGTTTAGAACCTATGAACCAAGAGATCTGATACCAACTTGTCATTACCAAAATCCCAGAAAGACGTGATGGTACCTAACTTCAACTGCAAGGTAAGAAAACCAACATAGGGGGAAACTATATCGAGAAATCATCAATAAATGATAAATAAGACTGTGAAAAATCAATACAATTGTCCCAAGGTCAAGTTGTACAAATCATGAGCGACTATGAATACGGATGCAACTCCGTTTTGAAGAAAGATACATCATCTGCTTGAAATTCACATAAAGAGAAATATAAGTCCTAACCCACCATAAAAAATTGGTATCTTGTATCCATAACACCAGTACGTCTTTAATGCTTGGCTACGATATCCACAGTAACACATCACCCAAAATATGTACGCAAGGTGCAGAAGTATAGTACGAGTAAAACTGATCAAATGTACTCAGTAAGTATCTTGATTAACCTCAGTTAAGTAGTAACAAGGTTTTTAATTCAAAAAGATACTCACTTGTATACATTAAGCATCTCAATAACATGTATAATACAGAGAAGCATCCCAAGAAGTAGATCCAGAATAACATCAAATAAATAATAAAGGAGCGTTATATGGGTAAAGGTACTAAACAAGCTTTGCCAATTAAGCAAAACAACACAACTACAACTTGCACTAACTCCGCACATAACTGATACATGCACCAAGCAATGTGTGCTCAAATACTCATACATGAATGTAGAGTATCTTTACATGATGAGGATCCACTTCCATATTCATTTCTAAGGACCATGCTTATAAAGCCTTTGAATGAGTCCAACATATCAGTGTATAATGGTAACTCACTTTATACTTGAATCTGACACCATTTAAGTGTCAAACAACTCAATAACAAGTATCGTGCATATGTAAAATACACCAACTAGCATATGTAGATGATATGTGTGATGAATGATAGTATATGCACAAATGATCAATTGAATGGCAGAGCTCCACCATTATGCTCAATAATTAGTCACATCGAACCCCACAACACAACCAACCAGAAACCCATCGATTTCTCACAACATGCGTGTCCACCATCAAGAGAGATACATGAGAGGGTGATCATAAAAGGATGGATCCATATCCACACGTTGCATAATATAAAACTGGTGCCATAATAGTAAAAATATTTTCATAACTACACAACAATAATCTCGTGAAATTTTTAAATCAATCAAAAAAATATTCACATAATGTGTGTACGACACATGGAGAGAAACAAGACAGGGCAACCCTACATGGATGAATCCATATTCACATGCACGACAGCCAAAGCCTCATGCACTGCACTACAGAATCCACATGCTAATATAACATAAATTCCATCCTAATCACACGACAACGTCTCGTGCCAAATAAATATCAATATGACAATCATTGCACCACAAAGCCCTCATGCCAAATCAATAATAATATCATAATCTCCGCACAGTAGAAACTTCATTCCATAACCTTAGCCCATATCGGAGAACCATATGCAGGAATCTATACATATGAATAAGAGATAAGCATATATAATGCACAGGGATTGGGAAGTAACCATGCATGGGTGTATGCATGTATATGAGGGATGATCCCTAGGTATGATGTATGCCTATATGTATGCATGATAACATATCCAACATGTAATACATCATCCAAATAATTATGATGACCAAATAATCACCAAAAGCCATATTAAAGTCTTTAGCTTGGGTAAGGAAACTTATGTTGTCATACATCAATTTATGGCTTAATTTAAGAATGTCACGACCCCATTTTCCCTCTGCATGATGTCATGATGGCACCTAGTCTCTAAGACTGGACAAGCCTAACATTGATACAAAATCAAAGAAATAATAAAAAATATTTCAAAACACAGCACTATAAAATATGAAATCTGCTACTCATCATACACGACTCCCAAGACCAAGCGTATATAAGTCACAAGCTCTAAATAGAAGTACTGCATAATCCCATGGATCAATGACTATACAAGGATAAGGAAAATGAAATAGTCAAGGTAGATGG
Organism: Nicotiana knightiana; assembly: GCA_005239525.1. Taxonomy (NCBI): domain Eukaryota; kingdom Viridiplantae; phylum Streptophyta; class Magnoliopsida; order Solanales; family Solanaceae; genus Nicotiana; species Nicotiana knightiana. The sequence goes on along the minus strand of ML438461.1, from coordinate 40,185 downwards.
GGGATCCAAGGCCTGCAGGCACCGACAGGTATACCTTGAAGTCTCGGCAGTTAAACTCTTGCTAATGCTTGGGCTGGTAGGGAGGTACCTAAATCTGCATAAAAAGATATGCAGAAGTGTAGCAACAGTACACCACAATGGTGCCAAGCCTAGCCATGTAAGAGTAGTGACGAGATCAGTTCAAGGCCTTACTAGAAAAAATAAGAAGATTGTACAAATGTATAGCAGTGTAATAATGATATTAAGGAAATTGAAACGACAAATATCACATCTAGATCAGCTACACTGGACTGAGAAAATAGTGCAACACACAGAAGAAAATAATAATAAGCTAAGGAAGCAAACAACCAAAGACAAGTGTAGCAATAGAAAAATACCAGCAAGAGTCAATATGAGGTATCGCCTCGTAGTCTCGATCACAAGAATTGTCACGCCCCAAACATGGGCCTGGACGTAACACCACACTCAGTGCCTGACTACATGTGACCAAGCGAACAAACTGGCTGGCTGAATCAACTTGTGATATCATAACATACTAAATGCGGAAGATAAACTAACACATGCTGATATACTATGTGATATAAATCAAAGTGTGGGAACATTAATACAAGTATGAAACATATCTTTAGTCAGCATTGCATAACATGAAAAGCTTGTTACTCTGACTAACTATTACTTTAGTCTATGAAGCCTTTAACAACGTACTGGAACCACAGATTGCCTAAAAATACTAAAGACTGCTAGGTAATGATAATGCCCCGAGAGAACTGGGATCACCAAATAGATTGTATGAGAATCCTAGCGCTCTGAATCGTGAATATGTTAATCATTACTAAGTTGAATAGCGCATTTGAATAGCGCTGGTATGTAAAGAAACTAAAAGAAAGAATTATAAATGTTGAAACATAAACTAAGTTGATCACTGAGAATTGATAATTGATATGTGAAACGATAACTATTGAAACTGAAGCTAAAATGATAACTGATAACTAATAAATGAAATGATAATTGATAATTGATAGCTGAACAGATAAGTGATACTTGAAATGATAATTGATAAATGAAATGATAACTGATAACTGAAATAATAACTGATAACTGAACTGAACAAAAGAAGTAAGGATATGAATACCACTCTTCTGAATGATAAAAAACATGTTTATCTGAATACTAAACTCCAACCTCATGCCCAATATGTATGTGCACAGAATGCGGCCTAGGGCCCCAGTATACGTAAACATAACTCCGGCCTCAGGCCCAAAAATGATAAAGCATAAACTGCTGCCTTAGGCCCAAAAATGCATAAGGCATAAACTGCTGCCTCAGGCCCTAAGATGCATAAAACATTAACTGCGACCTTACGCATAAATACAAGTGTTCAACATTCATGGATTTAAAATCAGGAAATGAGAATCATACTGCAATACATGATACTGAAATATTGAATCACACTAAGGTACATAATACAAAATTTTGAATTAGACTAGTCTGAGACATGTATTCTTGAACTGATTATGAACAATAAAACTTCGATTGTTTATGACATGATGAGTAAGCTATATTGAGACTCGTGGAAATCAGACCCAAATCTATATTGGATATGCACTAATATAACAACGTTCAGAATGAAAGTCATGAACGAATTATGAAGCTACATAATAGAAGTTCTCCAACTATTCAAGGAACTAGGCTTATCTATATTTTCGAGGCAATTAGTAACGTCATAAATTAAATGTATTGTACGGAGAATTATTTACATTTAACCTCACATACCTTGACTCTGGTCCTTCTAATCATATCACAATGTTCCGTCACCTCCTTCAACAATAATCTACGTCAATATATATCAAGATGAACAAATATTAGCAATAATTCTCATATTTTAGTAACTTAGGCATTTTATCAAACACCCTATGGGTATAAAGCCTCATAGCATTTAGTAATTGGTCTTTTCTTCACCAAGTTATCATTCTACTACTTCTAGTTTATTGTACAATCCCAAATAGATGTAACTAACACCATTTCTCATTACCCAAATGTTTACAGCAATCATAAGCCAACAATCTAAAACCCTATCATAGTTCATATGGTTCTTTTTATCAAACTCATTTATAGTTCTCCCAAAACTTATCAATTCATAGTTATAAATGGTTAGGGAGTAGAAGCATTACCTTGTCAAAGTTCACTCCTCTTGAATTTCGTATTCTAGGTTTTCCTTTCTCAACAATGGTTTCTCAACCGAATATCTAATGAGTGAATGACTTTCCCATGTTAATAAGATGTTGGATAATTGAAATTAACATAGAATCATCGTTAGAACTTACCTTGGATTGTCTATGGCCGTGAGTTTTTAGGGGTTTGCACTGAGTACGGCTATAAGACGTACCTCCCATAAACTTAGTTGATTCTGTTAAATTTTATACACCTCACTACCGGTCTTGATTCTAAAACAACGGTTTCAACCCATACCCAGCCTGATACGACTTCACATGTCTGTAAGGTCACATTAATACTCATTGAAAGTATCTACAAGTAATCCGGATTTACGGGGTGTTACAAAAATAATTCACAATCTTTCCTTATTTCACTATATGCGTTTCAACCCCAAAATCTTATACGACTGCATGCATATCAATGACAGAACATATCACAAATCGCACTTCAAGTGCTGAATATCCAAACTTACCACAAAAACCAGCAATAAAAGTGTTTTCACAATAAAGAGCCCATGGCTCAACCACAATGTACACAAGAGATTCAACAATAATAGTCGGTAGTGAACAACTCAACAAAAATAGTATTTCACAACTCAACCTCTTATCTTGACGTGAATCACGACCTTTATAACTCAATACAAATTTCAACAACAAGATATTCCAAGAATAACAACTTCAAATAAAGAGTTCAACGGTTAAATAATGAATACGGAATAAAGGAGAGAAGAACATCAACTAAACATGTACAACAATTAGCATGTAAGAGATAAGACAAGTAGAACATGTTAAAATATACTAAAAATGATTACTATAACATGTTAAGGTAGCTCAATAATGTCATGAAAGGGATATACATAGCTAAAACCAGTAATTTTCACATATAGCCCGTTCACACACTCGTCACCTTGCGTACATGGCTTTCACACATCACACTGATCGCAAATAACACCATTTCTAAGGGGTAATTCCCCCAAACAAAGTTAGGCAAGACACTTACCTAAAATAACGCCAACTCAGTCCACTAGTAGTCCTTTACCTCGATTATCCAACTCCAAACGACTCAAATTTCGCCAAAACAACTTCATACTATAAATATAAACTATAGAAAACTATTTCGAACAATAAAATTATAATTTTTGCAAAGAAATAAAAAGTCACCTTGGGCCCATGTCTCGGAACGCGGCAAAATATACAAAATCCAAACACCCATTCGATAACGAGTCAAACCATCCAAGAATTACTCAAATCCAACCTGAAATCGGTTTTCAAATCCCCAAATGTTTTTAGCCTAAGAATTTTTAAATTTTTTTCCAAAATTTCCATCTCCAAAACACTAATTAAATGATGAAAACAACAATAAATTACTGTAATTTAATTAAATTGGAGTTAGGAATTCTTACCCCAATGTTTCCTTGAAAATCTCCCGAAAAATTGCCTCACGTAGGGCCTTATAAGTCCAAAAATGGATTATGAAAATCAAACCCTCGAACATGACCTTTCTGCCCAGCGATCCTTGCTTCGGCGGGCCTGGGGTCGAACCTGCGATGCCCCACCTGCGGAAAATTCACCGCAAATATGGTTCCAACTTAAATCCAGGAGTTCCGCTTCAATGGAGAAACGACCGTATCTTCGATCAAGCCCAAAGATGCTCCCCAAATTCCACTTATACGAAGGCAATCTCTCCATTAACGAGTCCTCTTCTATGGACAAATGAACGCACTTGCACTCCCACATGGTCAAGACCGCTTCTATGGTGCCGCATCAACAACCCAAAATGCGTAGGTGTAATTCCACTAGACAAAACCCAGCTTCAGCAAACACATAAGCCCAATTTTGATCTGGATTCAATCTGTTTCACATATAGGGGCAAGTTCAAAAACACATAAAGGACCTACTTGAGGACAAAAATCACACCTAACAACATTGATTCTTTGAGTCGCAAACCAAATTCAAGCCTAGGAAATTATGTACTTCTGAATTTCGAAACTAATGTCGATTCATACCAAAACAACTTTGATTGACTTCAAACTTTTCACACAAGTTATTAATGACATGACAGGCATATGCTAACTTCTGAAATCGAAATCCGACCCTAATATCAATAAATTCAACTTGCGGTCAAACTTTCCAACCTTCCAAACCTTAAACTTTACAACTTTCGCCAGTTCACGCTGAAACGACCTACGGATCTCCAAATCAACATCCAGACACGCTCCTAGGTCCAAAATCAGCATATGAATCTATTGGGACCGTCAAAACTCCATTCCGGGGTCATTTACTCAAAATTCAGACTATGGTAGACTCTAACAACTTAAGCCTCCAATTTAGGGACTATATATCCCATTTCACTCCGGAACTCACTCGAACAAAAACCAAACACCCTGAGTAAGAAAGAATAACGAGTATGTGTATTTGTTCATAATATTCTTGTGACTACGTCTAAAGCACGTATAACAATGATCTGTAGAATAGTCCATCTCTTAAAACCAAGGTACCATTAGCCACAACATTAACCCTAACATGCTTTGTTGTGCTCACATAGTCAATCAACATAGTTAAATATAGAACAAGTAGATTACATAATCAAACACGACATAAAGTAGTCTAAAATTTACCCCGATCATGAATACCCATGGCACATGCATATTCGCTCGTTAGCTCATAAATACATCACCCAGATGTCACAAACATATTAGTTTTTAAGAAAAATTACCTCAACCAGAGATAGGCAATATACTTATCTCACCCGGCTAATCTAAACCTAAAAATTTTCTCTTCCTTGAGAAAGCACCTCAAACCGCCTCGAATCAAACTAAACATCATCCAACGAAGTCAAACAATGCTATAGAAATTGATCCCACTCTATAAATATTCAATCTTCAAAGAATTCCTAAAAAATAAATAAAAGGTCAACTCGGGCATGCATGCCCAAAGTTCGGAAGCAATACAAAAATTTGATATCCCATAACTTGCCGAGTCTAAATATATAATTGATTAACAAACCGAGTCCAAATCGGTATTCAAATCATAAAAATACACTCTCTTAAAAGCGTAGAGAAAATCCTCAAATTTCATCCCAAAATTCTATGTTATGGGTGTTAAATATCCATGTGGATTCTTTAAGTATAGTTAAAAAATATGTAGAAAAAACTTACCATTTTGCCTTGTATGAAAATCTGTATGAGAAATAACCCCTCTCCAAATATAGGGTTCAAAATATGACAAAATGAGCTCAAAGTCCCGAGAAACCAGCTAGAATAACTGCGAGTCAACCCTTCTTCACGAACACGCCAAGATCATCACGTTCGTAATGCACAAAACCCTCCAGTTCCTTCTTTCCAGTTGAGGGACCTACATCATGATTACATAGAGCAATCCCTCCCCCATCCACAATTTACTTCGCGAACGCATAACAAGCTTTGCGATCACATAAGCCTAAGGGCCATACCTTCGCTAACGCGTTCAAACCATTGCCAACCCGTTGAACAATTTCCTTTAGCCTCTATCTATACTTCACAAATGCGAGCCTTCTCTCGAAAACGCGATGAGTACCTGACAAGACCAACAATTCCAAACATCGGAAAATTAATCTGAAACAACCTCGGATCAGACCCGAGCTCTCTGGGACCCCGTCAAATCATATCAACAAGTGAAAATACATTATTCAAAATTATACTAAGTCTTAAAATCAAACAAATGACATTAAAACAAATAATCAAAGATCATATTGTTCTTTTGACTTCCAAATATTCAAATTTAGCTGAATGCATCTGAACAACACTTAAACATTCTGGATTATAAAAAAACACTCCAGACAAGTTCCAATCAAATAATTGAACCTATAGAAAGTTTCAAAATCACAATAGGTGTCTGGTAACACCCAAGTCAAGTACAATCAAACTTATGAACTCTCCAATTCTTCAAATTTCAATCTTTCAACAAATAGAGCAAGAACCTTCTTGGAGCTCATAATTCAAAACAGAACATACCACGTTCAAATTCACCATAGAACCCTAATGAAACCATCAAATCTCAATTCCATGGTCGGTTACTCAATAGTAGAACCTTGGTCATCTCTAACAACTTAAAGCATCCAAAACAAGAATTACTTTTCCAAACCAATATCGAACCGCTAGAAAAAAAAGTCAACAATAGAGATGTTTACCCTTAAAATCGAATAAAAATTAAATTTATAGGTGGTTTAAGGATACATGGATTAAATTGATACAAAGTAAAAAGTTAAATTTAAATTGTAAATAAGGTATGACAAAATGAATTCAAACCACACGAATTAGATAGTAACAACCTTTAGAGGAAGGTCCCCCTTGAACATGATGCACTTCGATCACAGTCAAGACACAATGGAAAAACATTTAAAGAGAAAATAGTCGTATATTGTTTATGTGTGGATTTTAAAATGCCCATCACAAATAACCAGACCCCCTTTATAAAGTAGGGGAGTCCTACTATAGGTACAATGCTATAAAAGGTAGAAATCCCATGGTTTGTTTTTGAGCCGGTTTCTCATTGATATGTGCCGAGATTCTCGTCGTGATACATGACAGGTTACGGATACCTCGGCCTTCTATTATTCGGCATGATAATGTTTCCTCGAGTTCATTGGGTGTAAGGGTTGGTCTCGAGGTCACGAACTCGATTTCCTTGAAGACGGGCACTCTAACCTCGAGCCTTAGTTCGATAGAATCCGAGGTCGATCTTCAACCATTCACATTTCAATCCCGATCTGTCATCCAATAGGCGAGCCTGATTTTGACTGTATACAGATAGTCCCCTCAATTTTCGTAGAGTAAGCGTTGAGAAACGATATGAGTTCCCAATTCTCGCCTTGACATTCCGTGTTGGGATTGACAAAATGAGCAAAATGACTCGTCAGTCATGTCTTAATGGCATTAAATGCTCGTAAGTTGTTGGTCTGTCATTCCCCATTTGAAGCATCATTTGAAGATTATAAATACCCCCTCCTTCATCTATTCAAACTTTACATCCAATATTTTCCTACTCTTGCTCTTCAAAAATCTGTTCACTTCCTAGTAATCGTACCCAAATTTCTTGAGAGCTTTGTAAAGATTCCCCCTTTGTCAGAACTATTAAGCGTACCCTTTTAAATCCTTCCTCTTCGAATTTATCTAAAAATGGCGAATAATTCTAAGACACTCCCTCAAAAATAAAATGCTTCTTCTTTTCGGCCGGTCAGTGAGAAACCAACGGTAGAACCACCTTTAGGTGCATTTATTCCTGGCGAGTGCTCGGTGGCTGCCGACTTCAAGGTTGAGAAATCTTCACTCATTTCGGGATGGGGTGAAAAGGTGTCAAGGTATACTTGCTCGATCACCAAGGATATACTCCCTACGATCATAATGGACTACAATTGGGCTGGCAATACCGTGGTGATTCCCGGACCTGAAGAAGACATCACTACCCATAAAAAGTGATACTTAAGTTTTTACACTTACCCCTTTGTGTTGGTCCTGTTGGACCCAGTGATCATCAAGTTTTGAAAAGGTATGTTGTGTGCCTTGTTCAGATCCACCCCTCATTCTAGAGGATAGTCATTCTCCTCCAAATTTTCATGAGCAAGATTGACGGATGTCGTTTCACCGTTGATCATCCGATGCACCTATAAATCCCCTACTCTTGTGGGGGAATAATCAAACTTACGCGAAGGGTCACCAAAGCCCCATTCTCGAGCATTGATGAGGATCGAGACCAAGGTTGGCTAGGCCGATTCGTTCGAGTGAGGACCTCGGACTAGATCTTGGACGAGGACATGTCGTTCCCTTAAGAATGGAACACAAAATGTAATTAAATTTCATCTGTTCCCAGAATATAATATTTCTGCTCTAATTTTCTACTTTCTTACTGATGTTTGGTTGCGAAGCAACTTTTTTCAGGTTCCAAATGCAGTTCCTTCACATACGAAGTGAGTCGAGGGTATCGCCTTTAAGAAATTGTACTTTGAGCGTGCATTGCACCAACTTTTGAAGGGCCGGTGAGAGGCCCATTCTCATGATGAGATTCCTTCCTACAAACAACACTTGGGCTCCTCTCGTGCTTACTCATTGACTTTTTCTTTGCACGACTTGGGAAGGATGTTGCAATGGGGCCTCCATCCGGCGACGAGGATAATTATGCTGAGTCCACTACTCCGAGGCAGGTCGAGGAGAAGAAAAGGAGAAGGCCTGAAATTTCTACAAACTCAATGATGAAAAAGATAAAAAAGAGGTCGGTGTGCAACTCCAAGGTAGACACTAGCGCTCGAGATATCCAACCGGACTCAGTCCACCGGTTGAGGGATTAGTCCGAAGAAGAAGAATAAAATTCTTAATTGGTGGCCTGTGTGCGAGGTACTACTTTACTACCTCAAACCAAGGGGTTGTTGAGGTGGCAGTGACCAAAGTCTCAGAATCGGAGAAGGGCGAAGCCGTTTTTCCCCCGGTTAGGGTGGCCAACATAGAGGTTGCGGCTGGCGCTTCTCGGGTAGAGATAATGCCCTTGAGGGTGGAATTGGGGTGATATACCTCTCCGAACCACCTTTTTTTACCGACACTATGATCCACGATGCCCATCTGCTAAAAGGACGCCCAACTGATAGGCCCCAAGGGGTAGCAAACCATTTTGACCACTTATTGGAGGGCATAGATTATTCCTTCTAGTAGGACGTCATCGGTCTAGGTTACTTACCGGTACCAAAGAAGAGTCTGTCTTCAGGAACCAGCTGACCATATTGGAGTCCGAAACTAATAAGCCACTTCCTAGCTGCAAGTGTAGATCCTAACCAAAAGCGAACAATTATTATGTCCATTCCGGAGGATGCCCGGGTCCCCTCCGCCCATGTGAGGGTCGCAAGTTATCTTCGGTGCTTTGTGACATAAGAGGGTCAAGCGAAGATGAATGAGGTTGAAGTGTCGTTCCTGTTCAACGAAGCTCAACAGGAGTTTAACAGGGTAACTTTGAATGACTCTTTATGGATTTTTTATTATGTACTTAGATTAAGTCGTAAAGAACTGTAACCCTTTCCTTTGTATTTGTACGACTCAGTGAACCCTCAAGAAAATTTTCTCCGGTACCGAGTGTCACACCCTTTTTTTCCTCACGGAGTTCGGATTTCGACATCTTTTGGGAAAACTTATTTCCTTTTGGGAAGGGTATGGAATTTGAAGAGTTTCCACCTAACGGATTTAAGGTTCTTTATGGAACCTAATGCAAGTAACTCCTAAACCGGTTTACATTACCAGAGATTGGGTAAGGGCTCGAAATTACCTTAAGGGGAAGGTGTTAGGCACCCCTCGAGGTCCAAGACGGTGGGTCATGGCCAAACTCATTTTAGTGAATTAGTCATAAAGAAATTTAAACAAGTAAAGATCATTTTAAAACGGGAATAAAAGGGGTCCTAGGTTTATTAGCCTATAGGATATCTTCTGTGCAATACTCGGTAAACTTTCCCCAAATAGAGGTGTTACGCGTAGAATTAGCGCACATGTCATCATATCCTTTACTACCCAGTTACCCTCCCGTTAATTATTATTTAACTGATTCTAACTGAATACATACTCTATGTGTGCATTATCCTCCCCTTTACATATAGCCCCGGAGGTGTTTAGGACCTATATTAAGGTGGTTATAGACTCACCTATATTTCTTAAAAAGGAGAAAATCTAAGCGACAAACAAACAGATAGGATTGTCATATAACAAAGCAGTCGAAGGCTCACATTTATCTCCACAAATAAGCAAACAATTGGACGTCTCAAACAACAATTTTAAACACTTTAAAGTCCAAGAGCATGATATCGAGGTGAGCACAAAAGCAGAATATGCAGCATTTGTTAAGGGGAGGCAGTGAACACCTAATCATTTTTCCTACCGATTTTTATGTCTTACTGAATCTGGGCAATTTATAAGTAGTCACACAAACACAATTCAGAACTTCATAATTTTTGTTGTCCTACAGGCTTGCCTAGGTGTGGATCAGCGGTATCCTCTAGACATGTCATCTAAGCATTAATCATGACCATAACTCTAAACAATTGATTGACTTTAAACAGGCAGTTTTTATCCATTTAGACCCTATGTGCTGAGGATGATCACAAGCATGTGCTGAGGAATGACCGTGCTGAGGATGATCACAAGCATAAACACAAATTGATTTTACGTATTTATCTCTATAAGCATGATACTAAGTGTTGGAACTGTTTTTGTACTAATAGGCATGTTGGTTAGATGATGTAACTTATTTTTAATATCTTTTACATGTAGGCATGATATCTAAGTGAGTGCAACATGATCTCTAATACACATAATTGAGAAGTGGCCTAGAAACGGGATTTCTAATGCACATGTGAGAATGCAGGATTTTTTAGAATATAAAGTGGAAATTTAGGACAAATAACGAGATGTGTCCTATAAACATGATTTCTAATACACATAACAGTCCTATAGGCATGGTTTCTAATGCATGTAGATAATCATAACAACCCTATGGGCATTATTTCTACCTGATCCCCAAAAAATATATAAAAAGTCCCTCCTGGTTTTACTAATATCCCTAATATATATTTTTACAAGAATTATTATTACAGACCAGCTATAAAATGAATTACAGAATGAATACTGCTATACTATAGGGAGACTGGATAGGCACAGATGTAAACCTGGAAAACCAGGCCTTCAACCAAGTCTGAAGTGTGGCAACATCTCACGGTACACAAAATGATATCCTGGCATGTCAAAGTTCCCAAGGGTCTCAGGGACCTCGGGCAATGCTCAAACCAGAAACCCTTTAAAGAAGACAATTTTGTGAACCAATTTAGAAAGGCCAGCCCCAGTGCGTCATAGTTCGGAGGAGTCTCATGGACTCTTAGGCAGTGCTCGCACTAGAGGGGCATGACCCTAGGTATTCTAAGGGTAGGAGTTGTAACATAGTATATGAAAAAGGGGAATAGTTTTAAGAAAACAGTTTAGAAGTAAAACAGGAATAAATAGAGTCAGTGCAACACTCTGAGTTAAAATAAAGACTTACAGCAATCAAACAAAGGACAAAAACAGGATCACAACCATTTCAGACAAGCTTCATATTGCTTAGATTCAACTTAATCCATTAGTTATCACTAAGTGGGGCACATATCATGCATGGAACATAATAATAAACAGATAACTATACAAAGAAGGGTAGTAGGGTTGGGAACATAAAAGTCATTAGTCAAGAACACATAAAACAGGGTGAGAGTGAAAGCATACTGATTAACAAGGACATAAAGCATGCCGGGGCAGGTTGATATCTCATAATAACCAGGTTCCATAACACTCAATAGGACCTAGCATATTGATTAAGAGCCATAAATAGGAAACATATAAGTCTAACTGAATGTGATAACAACCAAATTACTGAATAGGACATAGCAACATAAATGATCATGCCGATTTAAAGCAATGGACAGGAAATTCATAGAAGTCTGGCTTCACATAAGCATTCATGCTAACCAAGGTCAATAATCAGGAAAGACATAGGTAGTCATGCTAATTGTGATCAACACATAGAAAATACATGGATTAAACTACACATAAATGGTCATACTAATTGAGGTCGATAATAATGAGAGACAGGAATTTGAATACAGAAGTAAACATGCTGACTTAAAGCAATAAACAGGAAAGACACATATCCAAATACAGAAGTAGTGCATACTGATTAAAAGCAATAAACAGGAAAGACATATGCCTAAACACAGAAGTAGAGCGACAGGCAGGAAAAACACATAACTTTAATCTTCGTAGCATAATGAATGGCAATAGGAGTGGATACATACCAGTTAAAGATAGCAAAACAGAAGGTGAAAGTGTGCAGAACTCAGTGGTCTAGCCTTGGCTTTCAGTCGACTAGACAGTGTAATAAACACAAGTAGCTGAAGGGTCTGAATGAGAGAAAAGTTTTCTTGTGTGTGTGTTTCTTTCTGAATTGTGTTAGTCAAAGAAGAATCAGAATGAGAATTTATATAGCACTTAGTAAGGTAAACCAAGTGAGGAAAGAATAACTCAGAGTTCATAAAAAATGTTAATCAAATAAATCAACCAGTTAATTGGGGAATTAAGCCAATCAATTCATACAGAAAATCTAGGAGAGACCCCTTAAATTGGGGAGGGTAAATTAACAACACATATTAAGGTTCAAATAAGGTAACAAATTAATCATATACCATACAGGAGTCAATGAAATACCCAAATCAAACTAATTACAAATAAGTCAAGTATTACTAATTAATGTCACAAATAAGAAAAATAGGTAAATCACAGAGAAGTGCTGATTTTAACGGGAATATATAATTCGTACCCTCAATAAAATCAGTCAATATATTTGATTGACATAAATAAACAAATAACGGGAAAAAATCATTGAACTAATTAGTGCAGTAAACGGAAAGACCTAGAGTGTAAAGAAGATACGCAAAATTAGTCAAACCAGTAGAGAATAATTAGATTCAACACTTGGACATTTGAAAATCATTTGAAGAGAACATAGGACGAACACTTCTTCTTAGAAATCACTGGAATCAAATGATAATAAGGAAAACAGAGGGCTTTTCCGAAGAAAAATATCAAATAATACTCAAAAATATTTTAGATCTATAAGGATCTGAACAGACCTAAGTAGTCATAAGATTAGGGTTTTCAAAAATGACATAGATGAAAGGAAACTAGGTCTAAAACCATATATTTGAACCATAAATAGGAAGAACATAGTACTAACAAACGGAGATGCCCATAGACAGGCCTGTGAAAACGTTTCGAACAAAACCAGGTTGAATCTCTTCGAGATTCTTTCATAAATCTAGAAAATCGAACAAACAGAAGACGTAGAAAGCCGGCAAGGGCCGAAAAATACAGAGAAATCACATGAACGGGGAGTTCCCGGTGACGGCGGCCAGTTTTTAGGGGGAGCGTCTGAGAGATAATAGGGAAAGGTAGGGAAATGAGGACGGCGGAACAAAAGGGAAATGAGGGGGTTAGGGTTGGGTTTTGATTAAAATAGGAAAGGAAAAATGTGGATCGTTGATCTCAGAGATCAACGACCACTATTAGAGGACGTTTTGGGTAGGGTAAATACAGAACTGGGCTTGGGCAGATATGGGCTAAGTGTTAAAACATTTGGGCTAGTGTAATTGAGTTAAAACGAAACTTAAAAGGGTTATTTGTTAAATACCCAACTAATTAAAAAATAATTTGTAAAAAAAGATAACAAATTATAAAAAATGGTTTTCATGCTTCAATGTTTTTAAAAATAATTACTTATTATTATAAAAATATAAAAAACTATTTTCTAGTGAAATAATGTAGTAATGCATGCATGGGCTATTATTGCAAAGTTATTGCAATTATAACCCCAAAAATATAAATGTGGCTATTTATGAAATAATTGAAGCTTAGTATAAATATAAGTGATAAAATTAAGCCATAAAATTATTATAAAGCCATTTGTGATGCAATTAGTAATTATTTATATAAAAAAATACTAGGATAAATTAATAAAAATCCTTAGAAAAATACAGAAATTATGGAAAAATATTAGTTAATGCTCATGTACTATTTTAAAGATACATATGCATTTTAAAAAATAGTATAAGGAAAAATTGGGTATCCACAGCTGCCCCTCTCTACTAGGGAATGATGAAAGAGTTGTTGGGTAAAGATATGATGGTCAATTTTGACCGAGTAGGGTGATTTGAGAGATATAGGCCGCACTCTGCTCTGCGAGTTGCCTGCATATCCCTGGTTTTACAAGAATCATGCCGTGTGTAGTTATGGATTGATCGGCGGAATATACCGATGAAGTTATCACAAGAACGGACACAAGGTTTGGGAATAGGGAAATGGTTGCTCGTCAGGTTACCTGCAAATAAAAGATGTGCTACACACATATATCTGTGCAAAAATTTAAACATGATGCAAATTCACTTCAGAACATGAGAATTCTCTTTGGATAGTTGAGGATGACGTGCATAGACCATGATGTCCCGGGCAATGAACTGTTCTGTGAGGGATTCTCAAGCCATGAAATGATGTTCTCGGGCCATGAAAATGGTGCCTCACAACCATGACGCCTTTGAATAATGATATGCATGTTTGAGAGATCCTCAGGCCATGTCATGGTGTCTTGCGGATATGAGGATTATGCCTTCAGACTATGACGCCTTCGGACCTTGCATCCGAATTGATCGGTTTTGGCCAGACTTTTCCGTCCATTTCCGCGAGTATAAGGGCTCCTCCTGTCAGAACTCAGTGAACCATGTAAGGACCTTGCCAATTGAGGGAGAATTTCCCTTTGGCTTCATCTTGATGTGGGAAGATTTTCTTTAACACTAGTTGCTGCAGTGTGAACTGTCTCGGCTTAACTATTTTGTTGAAGGCTCTTGACATCCTGTTATGGTAATGTTGTCTGTAGCATACTGTGTTCATCCTTTTTCTGTCTATGAGGGATAGCTGCTCATAACGATTCCTTATCCATTTTGCATAACTGAGCTCAGCTTCTTGTATGATTCTCAAGGAAGGAATTTTCACTTCGGCAGGAATAACAACTTCAGTACCATAAACCAGCAATAGGGAGTTGCCCCGTTTGATGTGCGGACTGTGGTACGGTATCCCAGTAAAGCAAATGGTATCTTCTCGTGCCATTGTTTATGATCTTCTATCATTTTCCTCAGTATCTTCTTGATATTATTTTTGGCGGCTTCCACGACTCCATTCATTTGAGGTCTATATGTTGTGGAATTCTTGTGCTTGACTTTGAATGTCTCACACATAGCTTTCATCAGATCATTGTTGAGATTGGCGGCATTGTCAGTAATGATTGACTCTGGAACTCCAAGCCGACAAACAATCCGGTCGCGAACAAAATTCGCGACAACCTTCTTAATCATAACTTCAACCCATTTGGTGGAGTAACCAATGACTACCAAAATAAATCGATGCCCATTTGAGGCGGTGGGCTCGATTGGACCAATGATATCCATTCTCCTAGAGGCGATGGGCCAAGGTGAGCTTGTTGCAATAAGCTCATTTGGCACTTTTATCATAACTGTATGTACTTGACATTGGTAGCACTTTGGACCATACCAGATGCAATTTGTTTCCATGGTCATCCAGAAATAAGCGTCCCTAAGTATCTTCTTGGCCAGGACAAAGTCGTTCATATGGGGCCCGCAGGTTCCAGCATGTATTTCCTCAAGCAACATAGAAGCTTTCTCTGCATCAACACACCTCAATAATCCCAGGTCAGGCATTCTTCTATATAGTGTTCCTCCAATGTGGAATAAGTGATTGGACAATCTCCAAAGTGTGCATTTCTGATTATGGTTCGCATGCTCCAGGTATTCTCCTTTTTCCAAATTCTCTTTGATATCGTGGAATCAAGGCTTCCCGTCTGTTTTGTCTTCAACATGGGCACAATATTCCGGTTGGTTATGGATCCTTATCAGAATAGGTTCGATAAAGTTCTTGTCTGGATGATGTGTCATTGATGACAACATGGCTAATGCATCGGCAAACTCATTTTGAGTTCTAGGAACATGCCGAAACTATATTTTTGTGAACCTTTTCTTCAATTCCTGCACATGATGCAGATATGGAAATATCTTTGAATTCATAGTAGCCGAGTCTCCTTGTACCTGGTGCACAAACAAATCTGAATCACCGGTTACAAGCAGCTCCTGAATTTTCGTGTAAAAAGCCATGTTGAGCCCTAATATGCAAGCCTCGTATTCCGCCATGTTGTTTAGTAGGGGAATCCGAGTTTCGCATATACTAGATAATGTTGACCGGTTTCCGATACCAAGACGGCTCAAATGCCAGCTCCTTTGAAATTTGTTGCTCCGTCAAAGACAATTCTCCAAACGTTGTAGGACTCGACAATGTCTTCTCCTACGAATAGTACCTCTTCATCGGAAAAATACGTTTTCAGGGGTTCGTATTCTCCTTTCACACGGTTTTCAGCAAGATGATCCACTAGTGCATGTCCCTTGACTGCTTTATGAGTTACATAGACAATGTCGAATTCGCTCAACATGATTAGTAATATTCCATACTAGGTGGTTATACACCTGCCCCAATAAGAGTATTTGTTGTAAATAGAAATGTACCTTATTTAGGGTTCCCTTCCTATATAAAGTAAGGAGGACCAATCATTGGCAAAGAATATACACATTTACTTTTCTGCTCATCTCTTAGAAATTGTTCCTTAACTTAATTACATTCTCTTTGTTTATTTCCATTCTTCATCGAGGTCACCTTGGAGCTCGAGGAAGAGGCTTCTTCATAGACTGGTTTGATTTAGTTTGCTTGCTCAACTCACTTACTTACTTTTCTTGTTAAAGTAATTAGTATTGGGTTAAATCACATATCTTTAAAACCTCATTATAAATTTAAATTGTTGCTCAGTTTTTAGGGTAAACAATATAATTACCCATTTCTGAGCTAAGTAATGAGCCAATAGGCAAGACTTCTACCCAATTCAATGGAAGTATAAGATAAAAACCCTTTCCCAATTTCACTAATACCGCCAAATGTTATTACAAGAATTATTATAGACCCAAAGTAGAATAAATTAAAAAGTAAAATAGCTATAGGGAGCTTACAGCAGGCCTGAAGATACACCTGCACAAGCCAGGCCTTCATTCTCCAAGTTCACCACAGCCCAAGGTTACATACTCATGGACATAAGGCAACTATGAATTGAGTGATTTACCCAGTGAGCACAAAACCGAGTTGATCATATAGAACCAAGGCCCTAGTGTGTCAGAGTTCCCAAGGTCTTCAAGAACCTAGGTCAGTGCTCACACTGGGGAGGTTAACAACGACAGTTCAGGTGAGGGATTAGGGCCAAATCGTAGTGTGTCAAAGTTCACAAGGGTCTCAAATGAACCCTAAGCAGTGCTCACACTAGGGAGGCCAAAGGACAGAACCTAAGAAGCCTTTGATTTCAGCCGACATAATAGGAATTGGGGGATTCATACATGATTAAATTAGTAGCAATTTTAGGGCACAAAATCAAAGACTCAGTAAATCAGGGAAACAGAAAATCGTTCAGAATATTTAAGGCAAACACTAATGTAAAAGTTAGGAAAACATAAGAAAAAAGAGTAATCCAACACAGAAAATGGAAGATTCATCAGAATCAGTAAGTAAAAGGAAAAAATTTAAAACACTAATTTTAGGGAAAGTGTAAAATCGGCATGATATACAAATAATAGCAAATATCACACATAATAGGATGAATAGAGACAAAATATTATTATAAATCAGAAAATCAAACCCATTCTGGTTCGTTTGAAAGAGGTAACCCTAATTTAGCGTAGGTAAGAATAATCAACAGATAAAGACAAGCAACACACGACAAAGGAAATGTTCGTTGTACATGACGTGGCGCTAGAGCCGATATACTCCACCTTGGAGGAGTCAGAATGTAAACGGTTCCCCGAGGATGGTGGGGAAGACTTCCTCACTCCTCGAACCTTCATTTCCCACGAAGAATCGGACACAATATAATCAACGGTCGAAGAACTGGAGCAAGCTGGTTTGATGAAACACCTACCAGATCGAAAGGTATATCTGGGAACATGATTAACCCCCGAGCTCAGGAAAGAAGTCATTCATCGGCATGAACCTGATCCTAAACGATAGGGGGATCCTGTGGTACTGTCCTGGCTGCTGCGCGGGCTGGCCCCTTACCTCTACCACGGCCTCCACCTCTCGCTGGTCTAGCTGGTGTATGGTCACCCTGATCGGTATTGCGTGTCCTCACCATATGTGAGAGAATGAAACACCATAAGTTTAGATTTAAAAAATCAACCTATTAGCACGAAATCATTCAAGAAATATAGAAATGTTTCCTAAAAGTTCTGCAGTCTCTCAAAGATAAGCACATACTTCTCTGTACCGATCCGCAAGACTCTACTAAACCTGCTCATGACCGTCGAGTCCTAGGTAACCTAGGCTCTGATACTAAACTGTCACGACCCCAATCCTAAACCGGTCGTGATGGCGCCTATCGTGGAACTAGGCTAGCCAGTAATCACATATTTACAATTTTTTTCAAAAATCCCAACCAATTTCAAGCATTTCGTAAAATATACAGAATTTACTA
Organism: Nicotiana knightiana; assembly: GCA_005239525.1. NCBI lineage: Eukaryota > Viridiplantae > Streptophyta > Magnoliopsida > Solanales > Solanaceae > Nicotiana > Nicotiana knightiana. The sequence goes on along the minus strand of ML438461.1, from coordinate 21,817 downwards.
AATACATTAGGCCAATAAACAGTTAAACGGTCCAACCAACCCCAAAACCCGGAGCCAACAAGTCATGAGCATCTAAGAGAAAAATGCCAAAAAGTGTATACTATTATAATACAAAACCTCCGAATAAATAGCTAGATACATCAAAGAAGGGAAAACAGATATGTTGCGGACGCTGAACAACTACCTCTATATCCCGCACTCTGACTCCGCACGGAATAGATAGCTAATGCTCGATATCTGCACCTGAATCTGCACACAGGGGTAGAGGGAGTAATGTGAGTACGCCAACTCAGTAGTAATGAAAATAAATAAAGTCTAAGCGGCAAGAAAACACACAAAAGTCAATGTCATCAATTCACAATATGCACATCCTTTCTTTCCAACAGTATATACATAGATATATGAAATCATCATGCCTTAAAACCAAGTTTAGAAAAATCCTTTGAAAAATGTATATTCTCAACAATTTCAGACCGAAAGATTTAGTATGAAAATGAAATAAATAATAAGTAGCCCCTCGGGCAAAACATGAATCATAAATTTACCCTCAGGCAGAACATGACTCAGCACCTCACAGCCACTCAGTATCAGCCCCTCGGGCAACCTCACGGTCACTCATGCCTCCCAATCACTCCTCACTCGGCACTCAGCACTTAGCACTTAGTAGGTACCTGCGCTGACTGGGGGTGTGTACAGACTCCGGAGGGGCTCCTTCAGCCCAAGCGCTAATATCAAGCCACCTCGTGGCGTATCATATTCTCCCAATCAGGCCCTCAGCCTCACTCAGTCAGAACCTCTCAAAAGCCTCTCGGGCTAATAAGTAAAACGGGGTACTCGTCCCATAACATCATTTTTAAATCTCAAAGTGGTGTAAACCAGACTGAGTTTCGAAAACAGTAAGCACAATGTGACTGATTGAAATCATCAACAAACAGTGAGGAAAATAGTAGTAAAAATCCCCCCCCCCCCAAGGGGTCCAAACAAGTCGGCACGAGGCCCCAAACATGGCTTATAGCCCAAATATTGCAATAATATTTAGAACACAATTTAACATATGATTTAGAGTAAAATGAGGACCAAGTCCAATCAAAAAAATAGTGCGCACCACATACCCGTCATCCGACATGTGCGCCATTCTAAAAATAGGGAAAAATATAAAGTCTGGGGTTTCATACCCTCAGAACAAGATTTATAACCATTACTTACCTCTACCGGGCCACAATACTAGTCCGCTATGCTCTTGCCCCTCAAATTGGCTCCCGATTGCTCCGAATCTAACCAAAACAAGTTTAACATCATTAATATATACCAAAGGAACACAACCCAATCGAAAACTCTCAATCTATACAAAAATCTCGAAATTCGGCGAAACAGGAGCCCCGAGCCCCCGTCCCATAATTCGATAAAATTTACATCACTAGAAACCTCATCCTCCCATGATTCTACACATACCAAAAACACCACAATCGGACAACAATTGCCTACCCAAATCGCCAAAAGAACTTTCCAAATCCTCCAATTTTTCAAAACTTTTTCTACTTTAATCCTTCAAATTACAATCCTAATCCGAACAAAATAGCATAGAATCGACTTTAATAATCCGGGAACTTACCTCCATTGAAGACCCAGAGATTCTCTATTCAAATTTCCCTCAATTAAACTACAACCGCATGCAACAATGGTAGAATGACTAAAATTTCACGGAGGCTTTCTTTTATACTATTCTACACAGCAAATTCGCACCTGCGGACCTTTCATTGCCCCTGCGGCCCCAGGTGCACACATGCGAAATCCCACTAACGGACCAATTCTCGCACATGCCATCTCTTCTCCGCACTTGCGGCTTCGAAGGTGTGGCCAACTCTTTGCACCTGCGGACACCTCTTGCCTAGCTTTCTTCCGCACATGCGCATGGTCCTTCACAACTGCGGATGCGGCGAACACCAGAAACTTACACCAGCAGCCATTTGCTGCAAATTCCTAAGCTCAAAACTCCGCCAACCATCCGAAATCAATCCCGAGCCCCTCAGGGCTCCAACCAAACATAACAACACTCCCCATATAATTATTCAAACTTAGTCGAGCATTAGAAACACCAAAAACAACATGAAAACACCAAATTACATCAAATTCAAACCTATGAACTTTTAAACTTCTAAAATTACAACCTATGAAACCAACCAAAACACCTCTGATTGACCTAAAATTTTGCACACATATCCAAAAGTACATTACGGACCTGTTCCAACTTCAGTAATCTCATTTCGGCCCTGATAGCCTATTTTCCACTGTCGACCGGAAATCGCCAAAAACTAACTTTTGCCAATTCAAGCCTAATTCTACGTCGGACATCAAAACTTCATTCCGAACACACTCCTAAGTCCCAGATCACCTAACGAAGCTATCCGAGCCATAAAATCCGCTTTCTGAGGTTGTTCACAAATAAGTCAACTCTCAGCTGACTTTTTCAACTATTAGGCTACTTTGAGAGACTAAATGCCTCAATTCTCACCATGACCACTCCGGACCCAAACCGACAGACCCAACACACCAAAAAAAGGCTAAGGAATATAAGATAAAGCAGAAATGGGGGAAACGAGATAAATATCACGAAACGACCAGCCGTGTTGTTACAAGTTATAGGACCCACAATTTACCGAATCGAAGGTATACGAGTCTAGTTCGTAGCAAAACAAAATTCACATCAAACCGACATCGGAGTAAAAAGTTATGGCTGTTTTACCGCGGAATGTCCGGGGTGAAATCGGGTCACGAACCGGGTCGGGTCAAACAAGTGGTATAAGTCGGCAAATTCCACTTTTAATACCCCAAAACATTTCATTTTAGTCCCAAAACGGTGAGCAAGTTGAGATAAGGTCCCATGGTATTCTTGAGTGATTAAGGTGCGTTTTTAACGATTACTATCGTTAATGTTTGGCCCCGTGGCTAGAAACACAATGTCTACGCTTTGCAATCGTTTCTCCCTTATATTAGTTGTGTTTGGAGCTATTTTTGGAAGATAGCAATTTGTTGTTCTTGCTGGTTCTTCAGGATTTATGCTTGGTTTGCCAAGGTAATCATCTTGGGACTCTTTTATGATTGTTTTTACCAAGTTTTACAGCCGTTTCGTCAAGTTAGGGTCATATGGAAAATATGACGATTTAAACTCAATTATGGACAGCTTATAGGTGCGTATAAGCTGCATATATATATATATATATATATAGTGTTTGTGAAGCTTAGGATGTAAGGAACAACTTTCATAAAGGAACTACATGCATTCGGATGTTCGTTGGAGAGATATGTTAGGGCAAGGCTCTGTCCTTCCTTTTAGCACGAATTCTGGGAAATTCCTAAGACGTCAAATGTGATATTTTACTATTCTATTGCTAGAAAGACCTTCTGTGAAAGGCATTGGGATCGTAGCTGAAGTAGTTTCATGATGCTATTAGGTTGATATTCCACTTGTTCAGTTAAATAGGGTCTTCGACATCTATATATGTCATTTTGTCGGCTTTCTTAACTATATGTCCATATATATGAATTCTTATTCGTCTTTGGGTTGTGTGACTTAAAAATAAAGGCATTTAGTATTTTTGATCAGTCCTTCTTCCTTATTAAAGTGTATTTTAAAAATCTCTAAAGTGATACGTTGATTTCCAAAAATCTCAAATATATTTTTTATGTTTAAACTACTAAAAAACTTGATTTTTAAAATACTTTCTTTTACTAATTATGAAGAAATCAGGTATAAGGACTAAGTGAAGCACCTTAAGATTCTTATTAACATCTTCAGAGTTAAGTTACCTTTCTAAAAGTTGAGTTAAGTTTTCAATCTTATTCAAATAAACATATGAGATTCCACGAGACATTTACATGCGATGCGAAGGTGATTATGAGATTATGAGAATAAGAGTACCAATGAGCCAAGATTGGCTAAGTTCTTGTTATGGCCTATTATCTGCATTCAAAGTTCATATCATACATGGCATATTGTGCATGTACTTCGAGCTATAATCTGAGGTAAGGGACCTATTTGCCTGAAAGACTATATATATTGTATAGATGGCCACAGGTTGGCAATACGATACCGGTTAACTACCGGGAGAGACCGCCATTGCTAGCATTTGTTAGGTATGTCATGCATTTGCATCAATATATATGTATTCACGACATACGATTACACGAGCATACCATGCATATTTGATTACTATGAGGTCGGATTTCGGCCATGGAGGCTATCAGAGTTTCAGTGTCAGGTGGTTTCTCTATTACCCTTTTTACATCAGCTATGTATGATTCTACTTTCTGCCTTACATACCATTACATTTTTATTCGTACTGGTGTCTCGTTGCCTAGGGACACTGCATTTTTGTTTCGTACGTGCAGGTCCAGGCAGGGACTCTGATCGACCCCTCCTCTAGGATTTCGGGGTTCAGTTGTGAGTTGGTGAGCTCCACCACTTCCTGGAGCTTTCGTATGATGGATAATTTTGTTGTACAATTTGGGTATAGTTGGGGCCTTGTCCCGACAGTGCTTATGACACTCTTAGAAGCTATTGTGGACACGGTATTCTGGATTTCTTTTTGCATCTTTCAGTCTCCAGCCCATAGGCTTGGCATGTATTTATAAGTGTGTAGGCATATATGTCTTCAATCGCGGCCTCGTTGTCCAGCTAGTACTTTATTGTTTTGGCTTGTCTACCTTTGTTTATATGGCTTGTTGTTATTCAGGTCATGACCTTAACGGTCCAGGCTTAGTATTTCAGATGTTGTGTTGCCCGATCTGTTGGGCCCCCAGTTTAGCTAGCTAATATGTTTAGTGGCTAACTTGATCGAGTACAGTGTCGAGTGCTAGTCGTCCCTCCCCTAGTTTGGGGCGTGAAAAACATTGTATTAGAGCAGGTCGTATCCCAGGGAGTCCATAAGCCGTGTCATGTAGAGTCTTACTTATGGGTGGGTTTTGCACCGCACTTATAATCAGGAGGCTGTGAGGCATTTAGGAATTGTTACGTTTCTTTCAATTAATAGATCGTGCTATAGAGCGAAGTTATAAGAACATATGAAATCTAAATCTTGATTTGTGTTTCTTATCTAACAAGCTACCTACGCTCATGAGATGGCACATCGAGAGATATGTATGGATCCGGGGGAAGGTACCAGTCGCTCCCCACCTAGTAAAAGGGATAGATTTCCCTTAGAGGCATACAGTGAGTCTCCAGTACCCTTATTTTCAGCTTCCCCAGCACTTGGTGGAGCCCAGGGAGATGCAGTACCCCCAGCCTCACCAGTTCCATTGGTACATGAGGCAGCTAGAGATACAGGACCTCCAGCACCTGTTGTTACCCCATCAGAGACTGGGGAACAGGGGATGAGGGAGGTAGTTCATTTGCTGACTAGGATGGTTTCTATTCATGAACGACAGCTAGAGTCGGGAGCAAATGCCCAGAGAGATCGGACTGGAAGTTCGACGATACAAGAGTTTCTTCACTTGGCCCCTCCATTATTTACAGGATCCAGCTCCACTGAGGTTCCCCTGGACTTTATAGACCATATGTATAGAGTATTGAGGGTGATGCATGCCTCTGTCACCGAGGCTGTGGAGTTGGCTTCTTTTCTACTATGTGATGTAGCCGTCCTATGGTATGAGGCATGGGAGAGATCTAGACGAGCTGATCCTCCTCCAGTAGAGTGGGAGGATTTATCTGAGGCTTTTTTAGCCCACTATTTTTCATGGGAGGTTCGGGAGGCCCGTCTTGACAAGTTTCATAGCCTGAAGCAGGGGGATATGAGTGTGAGGGATTATAGCCATAAGTTTAATTCTTTGGAGACGTATGCACCAGATATTGTATGTACCATGGGGTTATAGTTCATCATTATGCGGATGGTTTGGCGGATCATCTGAATAGATACTGTAGGGTAGCATCCCTATTGGACGATGTAGATATTTCCCGCATATAGGCTTTCGCTCAGACTACAGAGGACCTTTTCCCGTCGGATTCATGATACTCGCAGGGATAGGTAGCAGAGTAAGAGGGCTCGTACTATGGGGTCTTATAGGGAGCCACGGGGTCATTTTAAGCCCCCCTTCATCGATATCCACCTCGGTCAACAGGTAGTTTCAAACCACAGATGCAGGGCCAGCGGTTTGATCATTATATTTAGTCAGGATCGGGGCAGAGCTCAGGCCAGCTTGAGGGCCATCGACATGAGCGTTCCGCACAGATGAGACATCCTAATCCTACATGTACTCAGTGCGGTAAGCTCCACACCAGGTAGTGTAGACATTGTTTGAGTGCATGTTATTATAGTGGGCCGACATGACATTTTATTAGCCGGTGCCCGGGTTAGGCAGAGGTGCACCAGCTCAGCCTTCAGGATCCACAGCAACCTCTTCGCCCTCAGTCTGTGCTCCCCGACTAGGTCCACAGCCTACTCAGGGCCGTGGTAGGGGGAGAGGTGGAGGAGACACCTTAGGTTCTAGTGGTGGCCAAAACCGCTTTTATGCACTCACAGGCCGACATGATTCAGAGACATCCCCAGATGTTTTCACATGTGTATTGCCAATACATTATCATGTCATTTATGCATATATAGATCCCGGCTCTACATTTTCATATATCACTCCATTTATTGTTGGTCAGATTGACATGACATCTGAGTTGTTCCCACAGTCAGTTGAGGTATCTACGCCAGTTGGTGACTCTATTGTAGCTAGTCTTGTCTATCGAGGTTGTACAATGTTAATTAATGACCGTCCAACCTCTGTTGATTTAGTTGAATTTGTTATGCTAGACTTAGATGTCATTATGGGTATAGATTTTTTAGCAGCTTGTTATGCTAATATTTATTGTCGTGCAAAGTTGGTCCAATTTCATTTTCCTGGTGATCATGTCCTTGAATGGAAAGGTAATGCAGCCACGCCCAAGGGTAAGTTTATTTCATACCTTAGGGCTCAGAAGTTTATTTTCTAAAGGATGTATATACCATCTGGTTCATGTCAGGGATATAAATAAGGAGCCAGTGACTCTTCAGTCGGTTCCTATTGTGAATGAATTCCCGACGGTATTCCCTGACGAGCTTTCAGGAATTCCCCTCGAAAGGGAAATCGATTCGCTATAGATTTTCTTCCTGATGCGCAGCCTATATCCATTCCTCCCTACAGAATGGCTCCTGCAGAGCTAAGGGAATTGAAGGAACAACTGAAGGACTTGCTCGATAAAGTCTTTATTAGGCCAAGTACATCCCCATGGGGTACTCCGGTGCTCTTTGTTCGAAAGAAAGATGGCTCCTTGAGGATGTGTATTGACTACATGCAACTATATAAAGTCACTATCAAGAATAAGTATCCTCTTCCACGGATTGATGACTTGTTCGACCAGTTACAAGGTGCCAAATGCTTTTCGAGGATTGACTTGTGATCCGGTTATCATCAGCTACGAGTCAGGGATATTGATATCCCAAAAATAACATTTAGGATGAGGTATGGCCATTTTGAATTCCTTTTCATGTCTTTCGGGCTTACAAATGCCCCAGCAGCCTTTATGGATCTTAGGAATGGGGTATTCAAACCATTCTTGGATGAATTTTTTATTGTGTTTATTGACGACATCCTGATATATTCACGATCAGAAGCCGAGCATGCGGACCACTTGCGAGCTGTATTGAAGACTCTCCAGGACTACATGTTATATGCTAAATTCTCTAAATGTGAATTTTGGCTAACTTCTATAGCTTTTCTTGGTCATGTTATTACCGGCGATGGTATCAAGGTTGATGGCCAAAAGATTGAAGCTGTGATGACTTGGCCGAGGCCCTTGAATCCGACAGAGGTTCGTAGCTTTTTAGGCTTGGTAGGGTATTACCGAAGGTTTGTGTAGGGATTTTCCTTTATCTCTGCACCATTGACGAAACATGCACAGAACTATCCTACGCATGATCTTCAGTTAGCCGCAGTTGTCTTTTCCCTAGAGATTTGGCGGCATTATCTATATGGGGTTCATATTGATGTTTTCACCGACCACCAGATCCTTCGGTATTTATTTAAACAGGGGGAGCTAAACCTAAGACAAAGAAGATGGCTAGAATTACTAAAGGACTATGATGTTGATATTTTATATCATCCCGGAAAAGCTAATATTGTTGTTGATGCTCATAGCAAGCTAAGACATGTTGAAACTGATAAGGTCAAGATGACAAGATATCTATGCCAGCAAGCTAGTTTGCAGGTGCGTTTGGTAGACGCAGAAGGTGGACGCATTCTCGTTCAGAATACGGCAAAATCTTCTTTTGTTACTGAAGTGAAAAAGTGGCAACACGAGGATCTTGAGCTTATAAACCTGCGGGAAAGTATTCCACATCAGCAACAACCTTTATTTGAGCTAACTGGAGATGGAGTCCTTAGATACCAGGGCCGTTTATGTGTACCGAAAGTAGAAGAGCTCCACGCCAAGATTCTTTCAGAAGCCCATTATTCAAGATATGCAGCTCACCCTGGAGCGACAAAGATGTATCGGAACATTCAACAGATCCATTGATGAAATGGAATGAAAAAAGATATCGCGGAGATGGTAGCCGAATGTCCAAACTGCCAACAAGTTAAAGTCGAACATCAGAGGCCTAGAGGCTTAACTCAGTATATTGAGCTTCCATTATGGAAATGGGACATGATAAATATGGACGTCATCACTGACTTGCCTCGCACTCCACAAAGGTATGATCCTATCTGGGTAATTATTGATAGGATTACAAAATTTGCTCATTTGCTGCTAGTCAGGACGACATATTCAGCCGAGGATTATGCCAAGCTTTACATTCGAGAGATTTTTTGCCTTCACAGAGTGACATTATCTATCATCTCTGATCGAGAGGCTCAATTTACAGAACATTTTTGGAAATCTTTTCAGAAGGTTCTAGGAACGCAGGTAAATCTTAGCACCGCTTTTCATCCGCAAACTGATGGACAGGTAGAGCGTACTATTCCGACAGTTGAGGATATCTTACATGCCTGCGTGCTAGATTTTAAAGGAAGTTGGGATGATCATCTACCTCTTATTTAGTTCGCTTATAATAAAAGCTTCCAAGTTAGTATTCAGATGGCTCCTTACGAAGCACTATACGGGCAGACGTCTAGGTCGCCGATCGGTTGGTTCGATGTCGGGGAAATAGAGTTGCTAGGTCCTAATTTAGTCCAGCAAGCAATGGAAAAAGTAAAACTTATTAGATCAGCTGCATACAGCATAAAGTCGGCAGAAGTCTTATGTAGATGTTCGACGACGAGACTTAGAGTTTGATGTTGAAGATTGGGTTTTCCTAAAAGTATCGCCTATGAAGGGCGTCATGCGATTTGGAAAGAAGGGAAAGCTCACTCCCAGGTATGTTGGACCGTATAAGATTATTCGGAGGATTGGTAGGGTGGCATATCAGCTTGATTTGCCTTCAAAATTGGAAGCAGTCCATCTTGTGTTTCATGTATCTATGTTGCGGAAGTGCATTGGACGTCCTTCAAGTATTACGCCCATTGAGGATATTCACATTGCTGAAGACTTATCTTACGCAGAGGTACCAGTAGCAATTTTAGATTGGCAGGTAAGAAAGCTTCGAACTGAAGAAGTGGCTTCCGTGAAAGTGTTATGGATAAATAACAACATCGAGGAAATGACTTGGGAAGCTGAGGAGGAAATGAGGAAGAAGTACCCCCACCTATTTACGACTTAAGGTGAGTCACATTTAAATAATTGGCGATTATTTCTTTCCAACAACTTAATTGGATTTTAAATGACTTGAAAGTGCAATTTAAATTTCTTATTGCGAGATAGTTATATGAAGCCTAGTAGCTGGAATCTTCAGAATTTGATTTATGCTTTGCAAATGTAACAAATATAGCCTCGCAAGTAAAGTATTAGCGGAAAATAAATGAAACCAAGGAATTGACTTGACCCATTCACGGACGGATGTTCTTAAGGAGGGGAGACTGTGAGACCCCATGTGTTTTTTTCTCTTCGCTTACGTAATATACGTAACGCGGCGTGGTTATATTAGGTATATATGATTGGGTATAGCACATTGGGAGAATAGGACATAAAATGTGTGGTAATGTCAAGGAACTAAACTAAATCTTTAGGTCAAAGGAATCCCTTAAACAAAGGTTCATGGTTAAAGAAATGGCTCGGGTAGCACCCTGCGTGTTCGGAAGGTTTAAGTTAACTTACACCTGTGGGATAAGACGAAGAGTGTCTAACATAATAAGGATAATGTGTTAGGAGTTATTATAATATCACACTGGTCACATATTATGTTTTGCAGTCAAGCAAGATGCAAAAAAAAGGTCGGCAAAAGTTATCGTAAATTTCTCTAATAAATTTTCAAAACTTTGGGTGAAATGTATCAGATCATTTCTCCCAATTTATAAAGAGTTATGGGACCCACAACCTACTGAATCGATGGTCTACGAGTCTAGTTTGTAACCAAGAAAACTTTACACCAAACGAACATCGGAGTAAAGAGTTATGACTGTCTTACCGCGGACTGTCCGGGCTAAAATCGGGTCACGAATCGGGTCGGGTCAAACAAGTGGTATAACTCGGAAAATTCGACTTTTAAGACCCCAAAACATTTCACTTTAGTCCCAAAACAGTGAGAAAGCTGAAGAGAAGGTGCCATGGTGTTCTTGAGTGATTAAGGTGTGTATTTAACGATTTCTATCGTTCAAGTTTGCCCCCGTGCCTAGAAACGCAATCTCTACGCTTTGCAATCGTTTCTCCCTTCTATTAGCTGTGTTTGGAGCTATTTTTGGAGGATATGAATTTGTTGTTCTTGCTGTTTCTTCAGGATTTATTCTTGGTTTGCCAAGGTAATCATCTTAGGACTCTTTTATGATCATTTTTACAAAGTTTTACGGACGTTTCGTCAAGTTAGGGTCATATGGCAAATCTGCCGATTTAAACTCAATTATGAACTGTTTATAGGTGCGTCTAATCTGCATATGTATAGTGTTTGCGAAGCTTAGGAAGTAAGGAACAACTTTCGTGAAGGAACTACAAACATTCGGACGTTCGTTGGAGAGGTATGTTAAAGCTAAGCTCCGTCCTTCCTTTTAGCACGAATTCTGGGAAATTCCTAAGACGCCAAATGTGATATTTTACTACTCTATTACTAGAAAGACATTCTGTGAAAGGCATTGGAATCGTATCTGAAGTATATTCATGATTCTCTTACTGTTGATATTCCACTCGTTTGGCTAAATAGGGTATTCGACATCTATATATGTCATTTTGTCGGCTTTCTTAACTATATGTCCATATAGATGAATTCTTATTCGTCTTTGGGTTGTGTGACTTAAAAACAAAGGCATTTAGTATTTGCGATCAGTCCTTCTTCCTTCTTAAAGTGTATTTTAAAAATCTATAAAGTGATACGTCGATTTCTAAAAATATCAAATATAATTTTTATGTTTAAACTACTAAAACACTCTATTTTTGAAATACTTTCTTTTACTAATTATCAAGAAATCAGGTATAAGAACTAAGTGAAGCACCTTAAGCTTTTTATGACCATCTTCAGAGTTAAGTTATCTTTCTAAAAGTCAAGTTAAGTCTTCAAGCTTATTCAAAAAAACATATGAGGTTCCACGAGACATTTGTATGCGATACGAAGGTGATTATGAGATTATGAGAATATGAGTACCGATCAGCCAAGATTGGCTAACTTCTTGTTCTAGCCTATTATGTGCATTCAAAGTTCATATCATACATGGCATATTATGCATGGACTTCGAGCTATAATCGGAGGTAAGGGGCCTATTTGCCCGAAAGACTATATATATTGTACAGATGGCCACAGGTTGGCAATATGATACCGGTTAGCTACCGGGAGAGACCGCCATTGCTAGCATTTGGTTGGGTATGTCATGCATTTGCATCAATATATATGTATTCATGACATACGATTACACGAGCATACCATGCATATTTGATTACTATGTGGTCGGATGTCGGCCAAGGAGGCTATCAGAGTTTCAGTGTCAGGTGGTATATCTATTACCCTTTTTACATCAGCTATGTATGATTCTACTTTCTGTCTTACATACCAGTACATTTTTATTCGTACTGATGTCCCGTTGCCTGGGGACACAAGCATTTTTTTTTGTGCGTGCAGGTCCATTTAGGGACTCTGATCGACCGCTCCGCTAGGATTTCGGGGTTCAGTTGTGAGTTCGTAAGCTCCACCTCTTCCTAGAGATTTCGTAGGATGGTTACTTTTGTTGTACAGTTTGGGTATAGTCGGGGCCTTGTCCCGACAGTGTTTATGACACTCTTAGAGGCTTTTGTGGACACAGTATTCTGGGTTTCTTTTTGCAGCTTTCAGTCTCTAGCCCATTGTCTTGACATGTGTATATATGTGTGTAGGCATAAATGTCCTCAGTCGCGCCCTCGTCGGCCAGCTAGTACATTAATATTTTGGCTTGTCTACCTTTGTTTATATGGCTTGTTGTTATTCAGGTCACGACCTTAATGGTCCAGGCTTAGTATTTCAGATATTGTGATGCCCGATCTGTTGGGCCCCCCAGTTTAGTTAGCTAGTATGTTTGGTCGAATACCGTATCGAGTGCCAGTCGTGCCTCCCCTAGTTTGGAGTGTGACATTCAGTGTCACCATATACGTGTTTTAACAACATATCCTCTTCGAAATATATTGCATAAACCTGAATTGTCAGGCCGGCTGGCCAAATGGTCCATCGAGCTCGGGGGGTACGATGTCGAATATCAGCCCCAAACAATTATCAAGTCCCAAATTTTTGCGGACTCCGTGGCCTACTTTACGCCCGCCCTTATGCTCGAGGTAGAAAAAGAAATTCTGCTAAAAACGGCCGCATAATCGAGGGTATGGACCTTATTCACCGACGGTGCCTCGAACATGAAAGGATCTGGGCTCGGCATAGTTCTGAAGCCACTAACAGGTTGCGTAATTAGACAAGCTATAAAAATGGCAAAGTTGACTAACAACAAAGTGAGTATGAGGCTATAATTGCAGGTCTCGAATTTTCCAAAGGCCTAGGAGCGGAAGTCATTGAAGCTAGGTGTGATTCCCTTCTGGTAGTAAATCAAACAAACGGGAGCTTCGAGGTTCGAGAGGACAGGATGCAACGGTGCCTGGATCAACTTCAAATAACTTTGCATCGTTGCGAAGAATGGACTCTGCTCCACGTACCTCGGGATCAAAATAGCGAGGCCGATGCACAGCAAACCTGGAATCAACTATTGAAGATGATGCATACTCCCCGGGGCTGTTGTTCATCTGTCAAAATCGGTGATCAAAGAAAGCCATGCCGAGATCAACTCCACCAGCCTGACATAGGATTTGAGAAACAAGTATATCAATTATTTGGTAAGTGGGAAGCTACCCACGGACCCAAAAAACTCAAAGGCCCTTCGGACCAGAGCAGCCCGATTTTCACTCAACGAGAAAGGAGCTATATACATGAGAGCCTTCGATGGGCCTCTAGCAGTATGCTTGGGACCAGGAGACACTGATTATGTGCTCCGAGAAATCCACGAGGGCACTTGCAAAAATAACTCTGGTGTCGATTCTTTAATTCGAAAGGTGATCAGAGCAGGTTATTACTGGGACTGCATGGAAAGGGACACCAAAGAGTTTGCCAGAAAATGCGACAAATGTCAAAGATTTGTGCCAATGATCCACCAACCTGGTAAACAGCTACCTTCAGTCTTATCGCCATGGACATTCATGAAATAGGGAATGGACATAGTTTCCCCCAACCAACGGCACCAGGTAAAGCTAAATTTATTCTATTTATGACTTGTTACTTCTCAAAATGGGTGGAAGCATAGGCCTACGAGAAGGTAAGAGAAAAATAAGTCATCGACTTTATCTGGGATCACGTCATGTGCCAATTCGGGATCTGATGTTTTAGACTTCAATACCATACAAGAAGATAGGTTACTTTGTGTGGTACCCAATTTTCGAGTGTTGTCTCGGTAGAAGAACCAGGTTCTTCTTAGTGTTCCAACTACTACAGTTGCGGAATAATAAGAAGCAGTAAAGTAAAAACACAGAGATTTTTTACGTGGAAAACACCTGGCTCAAAAGGTGAAAAAATCACGACCTACTCCTCAGTAGGATTTTCTCAACTCTTCACTAAAAACTCTGAGCCAAACAGACTTACAAAATAAACTCTTTTGTAATCCTAGGACTAACTCTAATCCCTTTGCAGTAACTAGCCCCTAGCTAATTTCTACACACCTCAAGTTAACTCTAACTTGAACAATACGTACCTATTACAATTGCTTCTATGAAAGCTGAAAGAACAATATTAAAAACTCATACTACAATCAACTAGACTCAATAATCAATCTGATGGAACTGGTTATTCTAGTTGATCTATAGGCTTTGAATCGAACAATGATTCGGCTAGCAAAAATATCTCTAGGAATTTTGCTTTCAAACTATGATTCACTTCAGCTTTGTGCGTGTTTAATTCTAGCAGAAATACATCAAGTATTTATAGAGCCAGTCATTGAGCTTGTCTTCCAATTCTATTTCAACTCTACATGGGTGAACCAATTCCAACCAAACTCAACTTCCTTTCTCTTGTTACTTTCCTTGCTGAATTCGACTTCAATTAATCATATCCGTTTGCAACCTTTTTGCATTAGGAGACGATCTCTTGGTTCATTGATATTTCATATTCAAAACATCTCCTAAGCATATACGGTTCATGTGCCACCTAGTTAGTTCAAGCTGTGTGCTCTGATGGACCTGGTTCAACTGGTCAGCTTTTTGTCAATCTTCAAAACTACGTAGTGACATGGGTCAAAAAAATTCCCCTTTTTGATGATGAAAAACTCTGTTCTTAATCCTGTATACAGTTCAAAGAACGTTGTATTGTTTTAAGCATTACTCATAGAGAATCCAAGTTCATTAGGTTATAAATATCACTTTAAACTTTAAAAATATTTTTGAAAAGTTCAGCACAAACCTATCTTCCTTCCTTTGGCATCATCGAAAAGTTTGCAAAATAATATACTTACCAGTTTTATTAATTATTACTCATGGCCATTGAGGAAACTGCAGGTGCAAAACATGATTAATCAACACAAGAAACCAATAAATGTTAGCTAACTCAAAAATCGAGGAAATTCAATAACTAAAAGAAAAATTCATTGATAAGTAACGATAATCAACCACCATACAACAAAGCAAAAGCAAACCAACTATGAGCAAAAACAAAAAAAGAGTAAAACGAACCGAAACTGAGAACTGGTCTTAAGATGGGTTATGGAAGCTCTGAGAATCCTAAGGATGGGAAGGTGCAGTGGAGGTTGTGTTCTTGGATTGTAGGAGAGACAACATCTGCTGAAGAACACCCTCGTTCTTTTCTTTCTCCGTTGCTAATTCAGCTCTAAGACCATCCCGCTCTTCTTCAACCTCAATCACACGAGACTTCAAATGAAGGATCTCCATATCCTTAATCTCGTTTTCTTGCACCAAAGTTCTAACTTTGCTGTTGACTGGTTGCTTCCTAGATGAACCAGGTTCATCCACAGGAACATTGACATTGTAGTCACATGTAAGCAAAGTTTCCTTCCCAAAACAATCTTTCGCCGTAGCCATCTCAGCCTTCCTTATGGGAATCCCAAAATGTGCAAGCACTGCTGTCAGAATGAAGCCATAAGGAATTGCGTGTGCTTTGGTTCCATTCACTACTCTGTCAAACAGTTGGATGATAAAACCTGGCCAATTAATTTTCTTTCCTCTGTACAAGTATTCTATCAAAATAAGATCCATATAATTTTCCATGTCCCTTCTTTCTTGTCTAGGCATTAGGAACTTGATGACGAACTCAAAGAGTAGCTTGTGCTCGGGCTTCATCTCACTCTTGTAAACCGGCCTGGGTTCAATATCCTTCTCACTATCATTAAAGAACCTGGTGATGTCGATTGATGAGGCCATTCCATCTAGACAAGGCCATCTATACCTTGTATAGTCTCATAACCCTCAGATGGTATGTTAAGAATAACACCTAGTTCTTTAACATCAATGGAACATCAATTCCTTTGACCATAGACGTGACCTTGCCTTCCTTGACACTGGCATTCCCCATAAATACTACGAACTCAGCTCTTGCCAGCCTGCCTTCCGTGCGAAGAACCAGGTCCTTCCAGCCTTGCACCTCTAGAGTTTTCATTAGATATTGCACACCAGGCTCCTCTAAATCCTTCACCAGCTTACCCTTTAGTATTGTTGTTTTTCCAAACATGGTAACTCTGTCATTCACCTCTCAAATTTCCTTCTCCTACTCTCCACTCCAGTCTGCATCATCATCATAAACAACTTTCATTCTCTTTGGCTTGGCCCTGGTCTTCTTAACAGATCTTCTTGGTGCGACATACATCCTAGCTGGCTTCTTTGAAGAAGCCTTAGCCTTTGTAGGTTTTGGTGTCTCAACCACGCCTGGAGCGGGTTGCTCCTCCTGTTGGACCAGGCCCAACCCAGTCTCTTTAATCTCAATAGCCTCAACAGGCTCTCCAACTTTTGCTTTTCCTTTTGCTGCCCTCTTCTTCTTGCTCTCCTTCAAAGCATTTTATAATTTTCTTCTACTTCCCTCACAGTGCTACGAGTAGCTCTAACTTTTGGAGCAGAAACATCACCAACTTCAAAAATTTTCCTTTTTTTTGAAGGAACTAGGTGAGTTGCCTTCTTGGGTTTCTGGCTCCTTCTTCTCCTGGGGTTATAAGACTCCCCCAGTTTTTTAAACATTTCAGCCAATGTTTCTTCCCCCGATGAACCAAGTCCATTTGTACCTTTCTTCAGACTTGCAAGTCCTGCTACAGCTTCCTCAACTATGCTTCCCGCTAAATCAGTGACTTTTTCTCCTATGATTTCAGAAATGGGACCACAGATAACCAGCGTGGCACCATCCTCCCTAGATCCCCTCACATCTTCTTCTCCCTCTCTCTAAAGAATTATTTCTTTTCTCCGACCCTTCTTCCTTCCAGGTATTTCGACATCAATAACAGACCCTACCAACACGAATCTTTTATCAGCAGAATGTTCAGAATCAATCGCAAGATTACCTTTTTCAGAACTGTTTGAACCAGGTGCTTCTTCCTCATTAGCTGATTTAAATGATTCAATGGATTAATCTGACTTAGTACTTTTGTCTCTTTTAATAAGGCTTTCCAAGAATTTTTCCGTACCCAGAAGCAACAGATTTCCGGGCAAGAACTTTAACACGACGATTCCTGGGGGCATGAGTAGGGTTTGGAGTGGCTTCAAGAATGGGTGTGTTTTCAGGGGATGATGGAATTTCTGGTGATTCGGAGCTGTAAACAGATGGAGAATTGGAGACAGATTCAGAATGTCCTCCATCGTAATCATGATTTGGTGAGGAATTAGATGAAGAAGTTGGTAGAGGTGAAGAAATTTTTATGAAGAGAGGAGTAATGATTGCCTTTTATAAGATATGGCCATTAATTTTACAACGGATAAAAATTTATTCAAGTGGAAGTCTAATAGTTGTAGGAGTGTCATTGATTTGACGGTTGAGAGTTTCCTATTTCTAGGCTAATTGAGTGTTGATGTGAATCCTTGGAACGAGTTCATTTATGGATTGGTACGAGACTTAGGAATGAACCTAATATAGATAGTATCCTACTCATCTGTGACAGTAATTGAATTACTATACGGGGAAGAGTACGTACCTTGTCAATCAGATGAATCAGCATAGATGAACCAGGTTCATCCTGTTAGAAATCTTTAAATTGCCTCAATTTAAAAAGATAGATAAACATTATTAGTATCCACAGAATCATATTAATACATGGCACAAGAGTATGGAAATAAAGGCATGATGCTGAGCAATTATTAATCTGATTAAGTACCTAATTAAAATTTTCTAGCCAAAAAAAATTCATTTATAAAAGTATAAAATTTTTTTAATCAGGTGATCTTAATCATCCCTAATTCCCGCCCGTTTCTCTCAAAATGCTCCCTACTAAGTGGTTTAGTGAATATATCAGCAGTTTGATTATCAGTAGCACAAAATTCGATTGAGATCATTCCTTTTTCATAGTTATCCCTTAAAAAATGGTGTCTAACATCTATGTGCTTAGTCCTTTTATGATGAACCGGGTTCTTTGTCATACTAATAGCAATAGTGTTATCACAAAAAATAAGAATGCATCCCACATTAATACCAAAGTCCATGAGTTGTTGTTTGATCCATAACAATTGGGCACAGCATGAGGCTGCAGCCACATATTCAGCCTCAGCAATAGACAAGGCTACTGAATTTTGTTCCTTGGTAGCCCAATACATAAGGCATGAACCCAAAAAGTGATACATACCTGAAGTACTTTTCCTTTCAACTAGGAATCCTGCATAATCAGCATCAGCATATCCTACAAGGTCGAAATTACTACCTTTAGGATACCAAAGGCATAAATCAGTGGTGCCTTTCAAATATCTCAAAATTCTCTTTACTGCAGTGAGGTGGGACTCCTTTGGATTTGCCTGAAACCTAACACATAATCCCACGCTGAACATAATATCAGGTTTGCTGGCAGTGAGATACAATAGGGACCCAATCATCCCTCTATATAGCTTCTGATCAACAGATGAACCAGGTTCATCCACATCTAATTTTGTAGTTGTGGCTCTGGGACTGTCTATTTCTTTTGAGTCTTCCATTTTAAACTTCTTGAGCAATTCATTCGCATACTTTTGTTGGTGGATCATTGTTCCATTTGGGTTTTTCTTAATTTGCAAGCCTAAAAACAGTTTTGCTCACCCATCATACTCATCTCAATCTCACTTCCCATTAGCATAGCAAATTCGCCGCTCAATTTTTCAGAAGTCGCCCCAAATATGATATAATCCACATATATTTGCACAACCAGGAGATCCTTACACTTTTCCCTTAAGAACAAGGTACTATCAATTTTGCCTCGTTTGTACCCATGTTGTAGCAGGAATTTTGATAATCGTTCGTACCAAGCTCTTAGTGCCTGTTTGAGACCATATAGAGCCTTGTCGAGTTTGTATACGTTGTCAGGTGACTCCTTGCTTTCAAAACCTGGAGGCTTCTTGACAAATACATCTTCCTTCAGATAGCCATTTAGAAAGGCACTCTTCACATCCATATGATAAAGAGTGAATTCCATGTGTGCAGCAAATACTATAAGAAGTCTGATTGCCTCCAGTCTTGCCACAGGGGAAAAGGTCTAATCCTTGTCAATTCCTTCTTCTCGACTATATCCTTGAACAATTAATCTTCCCTTATTCCTTGTAACAGTTCCATCCTCATCGAGCTTGTTCCTGAAGACCCATTTGGTGCCTATTACTGATCTGTCTAGGGGCCTGGGTACCAAGTGCCATACTTGACTTCTTTCAAACTGATTCAGCTCTTCTTGCATGGAATTTACCCAATCAGCATCTTGTAGGGCTTCCCCAATGTTCTTTGGTTCGATCATGGATAGAAAGGCATCAAACGCACACAGCTTTTTCAAGGATGATCTTGTTTTGATTCCGGATGCCAAATCTGTTTTGATGTTCTCAAGAGGGTGACAACTCTGATATATGTGTGAATTAAGTACCAGCTGTTCATTCCTAGATAATTCCATGGTGTCTTGTTGTTGTAGAGCAGGATCAGGGCCAGGTTGCATATGTTGAATTTCCCCTGTCATGATGCTTGGGCTAGATGAACCTGGTCCATCACCTGTTCCACCTTTCATGCTTCCTTCAGTGTGATCAGTTCTTCTTACCAGTCCAAGCTCCTCATCTTCCGGTTCCTGTCTCTCAGCAAGAATGTTAGTTTCATCAAAGACAACATGTATACTTTCTTCTACACACATAGTTCTTTTATTATACACTTTATAAGCTTTACTATGTGATGAATATCCCAAGAATACTCCCTCATCACTTCTGGGGTCAAATTTTCCTAGGGAATCTTTGCCATTATTATGTACAAAACACCTGCATCCAAAAGCCCTAAAGTGGGATATGTTGGGTTTTCTCCCTTTAAGTAATTCATACGGAGTTTTCTCTACCAGAGATCTGGTCATGCATCTATTGATTATGTAACAAGCAGTATTTATTGCTTCAGCCCACAAGCTGTGAGGTAGTTTGCTGGATAGGAGCATGGTTCTTGCCATGTCTTCAAGAGTTCTGTTTTTCCTTTCAACACCCCCATTTTTCCGTGGGGTTCTAGGAGCAGAAAAGTTATGATTAACACCATGTTCATCACAGAACTCAACAAACTTAGCATTCACAAATTTAGTACCATGGTCATATCTTATTGATGCCAGTTGATGTCCTAATTGATTTTGAGTTTTCTTGAAAAATGAGGTGAACATGTCAAATGCTTCATCCTTAGATGCCAGGAATAAGGTCCAAGTGAACCTTGAAAAATCATCAACTAGCACCATCACATATCTCTTACCACCTCTACTCAAAGTTATCATAGGACCACATAGATCCATATGAACCAGTTCCAACGTCCTGGTGGTACTGACTATTTTCTTACTTTTGAAAGAGGACCTTACCTGCTCTCCCCTAGCACATGACTCGCAAACTTTTTCTTCCTTGAACTTAATGTTAGGAAGTCCTACCACTAAGTCCTTAGAGACTAATTTGTTAAGCTGTGTTAGACTTGGATGACCAAGTCATTTGTGCCACAGGAGGGCATCACTGTCCAACACACTTAGACAAGTGAGTTCATTTTTAGACAGTGTGGACAAGTCTATGACATAGATGTTATTCATTATTTTTCACTGCAAAACAATCTTGTCAGTAAGCAGGTTAATCACAAAACATTTTGTGGAAGTAAAAGCAACCAGGTTACCTCTATCTCTATCACACAGTTGTGATACACTGATCAGGCTATATTTCAATCCATCTATTAGATACACATGTTCAATGGATCATGTATCATCCTTACCTACCTTACCAACCGCAATGATTTCACCTTTCTTTCCGTTTCCAAAGAAGACATTTTCTCCTTTGAGACTTTCAAGTGAAAGGAGCTGTTCCATGTTCCCTGTCATATGCTCTGAGTAGCCAATATCAAAGTACCAAATCTGGTTGCCTCCTCTCACTTGAACCTATAAAAAGAATCAAGGGTTAGTCTTAAGAACCCAAACTAGTTTAGGTCCTTTTCTATGAGAGAATGGATCAATCAAATTTTTCTTGGCCCAATTTGGTAGCCAGTTTTTCTCTTTTACAAACCTCCAATTATTTCGACTGGCATGCTCATTTGCAGTACACTTATATTTGTAGTGCCCAGTCTTACCACAATGGGTGCAGATTTTATTCTCATGAAGAGTGAGATACTTGTGTTTGGGATCCCACTTGGGGAATTGACTTCCAAAGACAATCCCTCTCATGTTGATACTTTGATTCTCTTGAAGCTATATCATGGCGTTAGAGGATTTATTCCATCTACAGGTTTGATCTAATTCATGTTTGACTTTGCCAAGTTCTTCATTAAGAGTTCTTATTTGTTCGTCCTTGGCATACATCTTATCTTTTAATTTTCCCATGTTTTCTTCTAACATGATATGAGAATGATCAACAACCTTTTTACTTGAACCTAGCTTTAGCTTTAAGTTTACAGATTTTAGTTCTAGAATCTCAGTTTCAAGTGGATGAACCTGGTTCAACAAGTTATTGTTTTTCTTTCAGATTCACTGACACTGATTTCCAGGTTTAGGCACTTTGCTTTTAGCATTGCACATCCTTTAGATAGTTGATCCTTCTCTTTGGTTTTTTCCTCAGAATCATCTATGAAATCAAGTAGCA